>JAWQFJ010029123.1:0-65000 GCA_034096865.1 Theodoxus fluviatilis | reverse complement strand
TTTTCGTAGTATCGCATTTTGGCGTCTGCTGGTAGAGGTTCAACATATATCGAAGCGTTTTGCTGAAGTAGGAAAGATAACTCTGTTTGACTCGATGTCATTACGCTGAAATGGTCGTTGTTCCCAACATTTCCGGGTCAGGGATTGATTAAATCATCATATTTTTGTGACACTGAGACCAGACCATCAAAACAATTAGCACTAGGCCTTGAATCAAATCGTCGTACGAGAGCTTACGTTGACTGCAAATGTACAACAGTGCCGCGTGATTGTGTCGACATTCAGTTAGTTCGCTGGGCGATTCCAGGCTTTTAACCAGCGAAGGCAACGATCTAGATGTAAGATGGTACATATACTTTACCGGTTTCACAAATGGAATGAATTTGACGCCAACACAGCGTAGTATCGCTTTTTTGCGTCTGCTGGTAGACGTTCATCATACAAAGAAGCCAAATGTTGTTTTGTGAACGTAGGAAAAGAGTTTGACCACTTTCTCTTCAAGCCTCGATTCTGAAAATTTGATACATTCAATCGGACCTAACTTCCAGTTAGTGTGCAAAATCTCAAGGAAATCCGTCCAGTAGTTTTTGAGATATAAGCCGTGGAGTCGGGACAGACAGACAGACAGACAGACAGACAGACACACACACACACACACACACACACACACACACACACACACACACACACACACACACACACACACACACACACACACAAGAATGTGTAGAGTTAACACGTGCAAAATGCGTGATAGCGTCATAAGTGCCTGACGACGTCATTCTTTCGGTTGCTGTGCCTTTGAATAATTCTGGGTTCGACTGATTTCTTTATGGATCTCGTCGGTGATGGCCAAGATTTCCTTTCGATGGAATCGAAACTTTCTGAACACCTCTTCATCATTAAATACTTCTAACAGGTGCCTTCGGTCTCGGAATACTCGGTTTTTCCTTAACATATTGTCATGAATTCGTTTCTTAAGCACAATCGCTGCCATCTTGCCTCTCTCGATAACCCCGGTTTATCTATTTATCTTGCCGACTTCGGGAGAATAGTTTAACACTCTGCTTTGACGCGAGTTTAGGGCTAAATCGCCGTCATGAATAGGAGAATTTAAACCGAAGTCAAGATAAATCGGGGATAGGAGATAAATCGAGTGTTAAAAAGATAAATCGCCGTCGTGAATACGGGCCAAGAACAATAAAAATACAGCCAGAGAACTACCAGAATCGGCGATAGGCCCTGGACGCCTAAGCAAGCCGAAGAATTCTATTCTATTCTATTCTATTCACCCTTCTCAAAAATCTCCTCGCAAATGACGTCACGTTATTCGACGTCAAATGATGACGTCACAGATTTTGCAAAATGGAGTCTGTAGAATCGTTTTCATTGAAACACCAAAATGTAAAAAAGTCACTTTCTTTTCAAACCTCGATTCTGAAAATTTGATAATATTGAATCGGACCTAACTTCCAGTCAGTATGCAAAATCTCAAGGAAATCCGTCCAGTAGTTTTTGAGATATAAGCCATGGAGACGGGACAGACAGACACACACACAGACAGACAGACAGATAAAGTCTGTAGGACCTCCAGTAAACCTGGAGGGATAAAACTTACATGTATGTACATACGTAGAACCAGAACATTTTATGTACACCTGTAAAATCAGTAAAGTAGTGGAATAACACTTTGAAATGCAATAGAATCAACTGACTATGTAATGATAACCATGATAGCAGGCTTGATCTTATATAATACATTAATCATAGTTACTATGCTTATTGTAACATTGTACAATCATCGACAGTGTACTTGGTGCACAACAAGAACATTTGTATTAATTACCGACTTGTCAGCATGATAGAGATGTACATTCTATCTTGTAACATTTTACACATAATTATCGTCAGGGTTAATAACCCTCTCACAGCGAAGTTTAAAAGCGTAAAATATATACATTGAAACGTCTCGTGTTTTCCTTATTTCATCACCGTTTATCAGGTGTGCCATGTCCATATCTTGCTCGTTGCAGGTGCTTTGAAAGATATTTTTCTCTTAAATGGTCATATGTATGGCAGTAAATTAAAAAGTGACTTTCGTGAACACAATCTATCTGCATCATGTGCGGGATTACGTAAGTTTGTCCCCAGTGCAAAATTTCCTACACGAAAACACACATATGCATCCTTAAATTTTTAAATATTTATTTCATTCAGATAGCTTTCACATCGTAATGTTTGCTTAAAAGACCTGTAGAAAGCAAACCGGTCACTTTCATTCATTTTCTTGTGGCATTCCTGTTGGGAGCAGTGAGAGAGAGAGAGAGAGAGAGAGAGAGAGAGAGAGAGAGAGAGAGAGAGAGAGAGAGAGAGTTTATACCAAGCATATTGACTCTACTGGGTGTGCCGCTGGGTACAAAGTGGTGCGTGCATATTGAGTTGGAGGAAAAGGAATTTATTGACCAGCTCTTTATACCTTTTCAAAGTTTGAGCCAAAGAGCCACCAGTCAATGTTTGCCTGTGCCTCAGCCAAGCACACACAGGTAAAATCCTGTGTGTCAAGGAAACACTAGCTGCTCACTGTCAGTCCTTTTTTTCCCTTTGGAGTTCTGCTCATTCCCAAAGAGAAAAAGTGACAGCCATTCTTTGTTTGAATATTGATTACTCATCCTGAGTCATACATACGAGGGGAAAACCCTGTGTTTCCCAGAAACAGAACTGGAATTACCATTTATTCTTATCTACAGACCTTGACTACAGTCATCCTCTGAGGAATGGGAGCAATTTGGAAAGACAGACCACAGTGAGCTGTTCTCTGCAAGCCAGGTTCCAGTTTGGGACACGGAGTGCTCAGTGTAGATTCAACAGCGGTCTGCTTCATCGGAAAGAGCTATGGCCTCTCAACCAAGCCAGCCTGTACAAGAAGGTAATGTTTGAACCTTTCTTTCTGACATCTTAGTTTAGAAGGGAAAATCCCCCAAATTGAGATTGTTTTGTGTTCTCCAAGAGTTAGCTCTAGATAACATTGTTCCTCTCTGATGTGTGATCAAGGCAAGAGGTTCATTAGAAAAGGTATCCGACTCTAGTCCAGTGTTGAAAACATTCACTGTGAGGTTGGAGGAAGTGATGTTGAAAATATGTACATGCAATGCACAGGTTCTAGAGTTGCATCCTTGGGCAAGGTGCTTCACCCACATCGCCACTCCTATTGAAAAGTTAGCTTGTTGCTGGGTATTGCTCTGTGGCACGTGGGCGTGAAATAGCACAATAAGAAATTTAAAAGGACAAAATAAAAGTGAAGAAGAAGAAGAAGAAGAAGAAGAAGAAGAAGAAGAAGAAGAAGAAGAAGAAGAAGAAGAAGAAGAAGGAGAGAAGAAGAAGAAGGAGAGAAGAAGAAGAAGAAGAAGAAGAAGAAGAAGAAGAAGAAGAAGAAGAAGAAGAAGAAGAAGAAGAAGAAGAAGAAGAAGAAGAAGAAGAGGAGGAGGAGGAGGAGGAGGAGGAAAGCTGGATGCAGAGGCAATGGTGGTCAAACAAAGAAGGCCACCAAAAGATTGTTGTTAAGGTTACAGGGGGGGTGGGGTGGGGGGTGGTCAGCAGGCAGAGCTGCCAAGTGCTACGATTTAGGCATAGCATGCTACGATTTCGACATGTTTGCTACGATGCTATGATCGTCCGGGAAAAACTACGATTTTTCAAAGCCTCGAACTGAACTTTTGACCGTCACGTAGAACCCCCCCCCCCCCCGCTTCACGCCGTCGGTTCAGCGCTCAGTGCCTTCACAGCCAACACACACACACACACACACACACACACACACACACACACACACACACACACACACACACACACACACACACACACACCTCTGTCGGTTCAGCGCTTTGCGCCTGCACAAACATTGCTATTTTCCTTCTTATGTGTGTGTGCTACGCCTATTTCTTAAATGCTACTCCAAAAAGCTCTGGATGCTACTCTTTGGCATGATGGTGGGTTGGCAGCTCTGAGCAGGTCAGCCTGAACTTTTTTGTCTTCTTTTTACTATTTTAGAAGAGGCCAGACTGAACATAAACCAAACTTTCTTGCACTAAGAATGTTTTTTAAAAATAACTTTAACAGGGAAATCTCAGAGTACCAAGTTATACAGCAGGGAAAATGGGAATACACACAGTTCGTTGTTTACCATAAATTTCCTCTTTTTTCCCCCCTGCATGATAGGAAAAAGATATAGGGTTGGTAAAAAAAGGAAAAGAGGGTTGGTAGGGTTACCATAACCACAACTGTTTTGTGTGTGGCCTTAGAAGACTCAAAACGAATGCTATGATGTTGAAAGATTGAAGGGAAGTGACAAAAACAAAGCTCTACTACTACTACTGTGTCTAATTAGGACAAGGATGTTACATGCACACACGCACACACACTCGCACACACACACACACACACACACACACACACACACACACACACACACACACACACACACACACACACACACACTCACACACACTCACACACACACACTCACACACACACTCACATACACACACACTCACACACACACACACTCACACACACACACACACTCACACACACACACACACACACACACACACACACACACACACACACACACACACACACACACACACACACACACACACACACAAGCTGTTGATATCATTGGGGATGGTGAGAGATTACATATGGAATGTGGGGTGGGGGATGAGGGGGAGAAAGATACATATTATGCTTGCTGGTATGACAGTGTGGGCCATCTCCTCTCTGCTGGTTGTTCATCTCCCCTTGAGCAGGGAAGATGGGTCATAGAGCAAAGATGCCCTTTCCCCCATTTTTCTAAAGAGATAAATCACAATTATTCAGCGGTGTGTTCAAGATCCGTTGATAAGTACAGCAGTTTTCTATCAATTCCAGCGTGAGCCTGAAGAAAGTTTTTGATAAACCAAAAATGTTCTAATTGAACGAGTGTTTCTTCTTCTTCTTCTCGAATGCCATCACACTTGGATTCTAGAGTCAAGGATGAAATGGGCTGTAAGGAACGAGTGTTTAGTTCTGGTCTCTTCTGTCACAAGAAGTAGCCTTGATGAGAGAAGACCCATTCTCTTCACTGCTGAGCGCGGACATACATGTATGTCAGGAGTGGTTCGGTGCCTCCTGGCTGCCTGGCTTTCTGAGCCAGCCTCTGTAGCTCAGCCAGGGAAGACCCCCAGCAAAGAGGCTGCCAGGGGGCTACAGGCAGGATGAGAAAAAGCTGTATGAGTGTGTGGGGATTCCAACATGATCCACTGTTAAGGCGACAGAGGTGGCTTTCTCAGAGGCAATCCTAATGCATCATACCCAATCTTCTCATGGGATCAGAGGCACATTTCATTTGGAAAGGTATTAAAAATGATCTGAGGTAAGCGCTCACCACAAATGTAAAAAAAAACGCAAGTTTTTCTCCTAATCAAACCTATCCAAGTAGGCACTCACCACGAGTGCTCATCTCTGAATATTTCTTTTTCATCCTTTTTGAAAGGAGACACACCTCTTGTCCAGCAAGATAATCGTGTACGATGTGTTACGATTGTTTCTGAGAAACCTACCTCTGTTCACGCAGTGATCATGTTGATCATGTGATAGAGCACAGTGCCATTTGAACTGATTATGCAGTTTTCAACTTCATGTAAATGTAATGTGTCACTGGCCTGGAAGTAATGTTCATTTTAGTTCAGATACACCCAAGGTTGTCCAACGATAAAACTCGCAAACTGCAAACCAGTTGAATGGCTGGTCTTGTTTGTGCCAGTCCCTCCAGTGTGGCAGCTTCTAAAAGTACTTTCTAGTCCCATGCTTGGATCCTTCACTTGGTGAGTGGGCTGGCTGGGTGGCTTGCTGGGTGGCTGGGTGGCTGGGTGGGTGGCTGGGTGGCTGGCTGGCTTGCTGGGTGGCTGGCTGGGTGGCTGGGTGGGTGGGTGGCTGGGTGGGTGGCTGGGTGGGTGGCTGGGTGGGTGGCTGGCTGGGTGGGTGGCTGGGTGGGTGGGTGGGTGGCTGGCTGGGTGGGTGGGTGGGTGGCTGGCTGGCTGGGTGGCTGGCTGGGTGGCTGGGTGGCTGGCTGGGTGGCTGGCTGGGTGGCTGGCTGGGTGGCTGTGTGGCTGGCTGGCTGGCTGGCTGGCTGGATAGATGGGTGGGTGGCTGGGTGGGTGGCTGGGTGCGTGGCTGGGTGGGTGGGTGGGTGGGTGGGTGGCTGGCTGGCTGGGTGGGTGGCTGGGTGGGTGTCTGGGTGGCTGATTGGCTGGCTGGCTGGCTGGCTGGCTGGCTGGTTGGCTGGCTGAATGGATGGGTGGGTGGCTGGCTGGCTGAATGGCTGGTTGGCCAACTGGTCACCCACTAAGTTGCTTGGTTGGTGGATTGGTTGTTTGTGGGTTGGTCATGGGTGGGTGGGTTCCTTCACTGGCTGGTTGGTTGGCTGGTTGCTTTTTCCAGTCAGTCTTTTGGTTAACTGGCATGTCATCTTGTCAGACTTCACAGTTCTTGAATGACAGAGGCATTTAACTGTTTCAGAAGGTGGATGTCAAGCTGACTTGGACAAAATGTCTCCCACAACTAGGAGAAACCTTGACGACATCATTCAGAATGTTAATGCAGGTGAAGGTAAGAAAAATGCACTGCACACTTTCCTGGGAATTTTCAACCCATCACCAGCCAGTGGGCCTTTGGGCATCCCCCATCAAAAGTGTGACAAAGCGTGAGCAAAGAAAGTTATTTGTAAGGCCATCAGCCCATCATGAATATTACAATTCAACAGTACTGAAGAAAACGTAAATGACAGCAACAACACTGTAAGTCTTGTGGACATCTGTGGCTGAGCGGCTAGTGTGTTTGACCTGCAGTCGTTGTGGCTGGTGGGTGTGGTGTTCGAAACTGCACTGTTGCCAGAGTTGTATCTTTGAGCAAAGTGATTGACTCCCATTGCTTCTCCCCACACAGGAGTAAAACTGGGTACCTGTGAGGGCTGCCAAGGCACCCTGTAGAGCGATAAACCCTTGTATGCATCATCATAGATGTCAGCACAAATCATCACAATAGGTTGATTTAAGCAGGTTCTGAGTTTATTACCCATCCCAAAATGAGGTTTTGAGCACAGTTGTTTCATAAGATACATAATGCTTACCAAAAAAACACACACAAAAAAACATGCCCCCCCCCCCCCCAAAAAAGAAAAAAAGAAGAAAAAAAAAGAAGATTAGAGCTGAAAGGTTGGCCTGAACTTTTTCCTCTTTTTTTTTTAAAAAAGGGCAAGGAGAATGTAGATCATAATTTCTCTTTCGATGTAAACACTATTTTTTTCTTAAATAGTGGATTCCCGGAGTGCTCATAGGGCAGGGAAAATGGGACAGCAGATGTTTGTCATTTACTGTTGATTTCTTATTTTCTCCTTTTTTTTCCCCCGATCCAAAAAAGTAAAGGGTCAGCAGAACAAAACAGTCAGTTGGGTTACCAGAACTGCAACTCTCTTTGTTTCTTTGCCTAAGCACAAATGATTAGTCAAGTTTTATTTGATCAGTCCAGAGATTACTTATCACCGAAAAATGAGGCTTTAGCACTTTATCTTATTCAGGAATGTCAGCACAGGTGATCGATAGAGATAATGTTCGATAGAAATAGTGATCGATAGAGATAGTGATCGATAGAGATAGTGATCGATAGAGATAGTGATCGATAGAGATAGTGATCGATATAGATAAAGATCGATAGAGATAGGGATCGATTGGATTGATTAAGTTCACCAGTCACCAAAATATCAGGTTTAGAGCATTAAGAATTTCATAAAGAAAATTGGTGGTATAGTTCATAGTTGTGGTAGTGGAAGTGGTGGTGTGATTGTGGTAGAGAGGTACAATACAATACAATACAACTTTATTTATCCCACAACAGGCAATTCAAGTACACTTTATGAGGCAGCAATAAAAATAATCAAATAATAATCATCATCAATAATAAGCATAATAGAAGAATACATAAAAATAATGTGATGGGATAAATACATATGAAAAGAAACAGCACACTCACATGCGCACACACTCCCTGCAAACCTCAGCCTCCACAGCACATCACAGGCAACACCAACACAAGCAAATATGCACAAGAACAAGCAAAAACATCTCACATCACAATCATCACCACAAGCACCACAGATCAGCAAAAATGTCAGAGAAAAAAATGCAGTCAAAGTGAAACAATCCACCCAACACAAGTAATATAATAATAATACAGACTATTTATAACGCACATACCTTCCCTAATAGCAAGCTCATGGCGTGTACAATGATAAAGTCTACACTCATACAAAACATTCTAACACTCACATACTATACAATTGAAATAAAAAGAACAATTAAATACAATACAATTAATTAAGTAGCAGGCAAAACACGAAACATAAAAGAGGCGCCTTCACTGCTCGTCAGGAAAGACTGACCGGAACAGGTGTGTCTTGAGGGAGGTTTTGAACTGGGACATGGAATTAGAGTGACGGACAGGGAAAGGTAGGCTATTCCATGTTACAGGGCCGATGTAGGAAAAAGCTCGCTGTCCTTGGGTTATCTTTTTGCGACGGGGGACATTTAACGTTTTGGTGTCTGCAGCTGAACGGTTATTTCTAGCGGGGGTGTAGACAGTGAGAATTTCTTTGAGTGCGTGTGGTGCAGTTTGATTGAAGAAGTTGAAACACATAATGGCTAGCTTATACTCTATCCTCTGAGCGACGGGGAGCCAATGCAGTGCACGAAGGAGTTTGGATGTGGGAGTTCTCTTGGGACATCTAAAGATTAATCTAGCAGCAGTGTTTTGGACTTTTTGCAGTTTGTTTAGCAGAGTGCCAGGAATGCCGGCAAGAAGAGAATTTCCATAATCAAGACGGGACAGAACAAGGGAAGTGACAAGGGTTTGAGTGGCCTGTTGTGAAAGATAGTGACGAATAGTGCCAATTTTCCTTAACTCGTAGTAAGCTAACTGGCAAACTTTGTTCACATGAACTCTCATAGAAAGATCATCATCGAACATGACACCTAAGTTCCTAACAGACTTTGAGAATTCTATCTCACTCTGGCCTATGGTTAGTTTCAGGGCCTGATCGAATTCGCCTCTACCGCCAACCAGGAGAGCTTCGGTCTTTGAATCATTAAGTTTGAGTTTGTTCTGTGTCATCCACTGTTTCACATCAGAAATACAAAGTTCACTTGCAGAGAGAAGAAATTGGATTTGACTGGGATGAGTGGACCAAAATCCAAAGCAACAGCACCTACTAAACCTAAGACCACAGCAAAACAACAAAACAAAACAAGAACAACACATCTAACTAACTGTTCAAAAGTCTGACGGCATGTGGAATAAAAGATTTAGAACCTCGGTTCCCTTTAAAGGGAGGCACGGAGTATCGGCGTCTAGATGGAAGCAAAGAGAACTCTCTCCTCAGACAGTGGTCTGAGTGGACAGGTACATATTTGTATGTAAGACTAAGACATTTGTAGAGCACCAGTATCAGCAGAACAGAGTAATAAGTCATCTGGGGAAAACAATAGTCTTTAGCTTTTTGGGGGTTAAGGCTGGGACTGATAGAGACTGTTGAAGCTGCAATGGAAGGGCAATCCAAAGTCTTAGTGCAGCCAACACAAATACCTTGTTTCCACTCATGGTCTTCAGTGCTCCCGCAGAGCTCCCTATCAGAAGATTGGAGGGCACTGGTTGGTTCATTCTTCGTACAAGTATGCTGCATCCCATTCTCCTTCTCACAAGTGTAAACAACTGTGCAAATGTTGAGATGGTGTAGGTGTAAGTAGGAAGAGGTGGTGTAGGTGTAAGTAGGAAGAGATGGTGTAGGTGTAAGTAGGAAGAGATGGTGTAGGTGTAAGTAGGTAGAGATGGTGTAGGTGTAAGTAGGTAGAGATGGTGTAGGTGTAAGTAGGAAGAGATGGTGTAGGTGTAAGTAGGTAGAGATGGTGTAGGTGTAAGTAGGAAGAGATGGTGTAGGTGTAAGTAGGTAGAGATGGTGGTGATGGAGCAGATGGTGTAGGTGTAAGTAGGTAGAGATGGTGTAGGTGTAAGTAGGTAGAGATGGTGTAGGTGTAAGTAGATAGAGATGGTGTAGGTGTAAGTAGGAAGAGATGGTGTAGGTGTAAGTAGGAAGAGATGGTGTAGGTGTAAGTAGGTAGAGATGGTGTAGGTGTAAGTAGGTAGAGATGGTGTAGGTGTAAGTAGGTAGAGGTGGTGGTGATGGAGCAGATGGTGTAGGTGTAAGTAGGTAGAGATGGTGTAGGTGTAAGTAGGTAGAGATGGTGTAGGTGTAAGTAGGTAGAGATGGTGTAGGTGTAAGTAGGTAGAGATGGTGTAGGTGTAAGTAGGTAGAGATGGTGTAGGTGTAAGTAGGTAGAGATGGTGTAGGTGTAAGTAGGTAGAGATGGTGTAGGTGTAAGTAGGTAGAGATGGTGTAGGTGTAAGTAGGTAGAGATGGTGTAGGTGTAAGTAGGTAGAGATGGTGTAGGTGTAAGTAGGTAGAGATGGTGTAGGTGTAAGTAGGTAGAGATGGTGTAGGTGTAAGTAGGTAGAGATGGTGTAGGTGTAAGTAGGTAGAGATGGTGTAGGTGTAAGTAGGTAGAGATGGTGTAGGTGTAAGTAGGTAGAGATGGTGTAGGTGTAAGTAGGTAGAGATGGTGTAGGTGTAAGTAGGTAGAGATGGTGTAGGTGTAAGTAGGTAGAGATGGTGTAGGTGTAAGTAGGTAGAGATGGTGTAGGTGTAAGTAGGTAGAGATGGTGTAGGTGTAAGTAGGTAGAGATGGTGTAGGTGTAAGTAGGTAGAGATGGTGTAGGTGTAAGTAGGTAGAGATGGTGTAGGTGTAAGTAGGTAGAGATGGTGTAGGTGTAAGTAGGTAGAGATGGTGTAGGTGTAAGTAGGTAGAGATGGTGTAGGTGTAAGTAGGTAGAGATGGTGTAGGTGTAAGTAGGTAGAGATGGTGTAGGTGTAAGTAGGTAGAGATGGTGTAGGTGTAAGTAGGTAGAGATGGTGTAGGTGTAAGTAGGTAGAGATGGTGTAGGTGTAAGTAGGTAGAGATGGTGTAGGTGTAAGTAGGTAGAGATGGTGTAGGTGTAAGTAGGTAGAGATGGTGTAGGTGTAAGTAGGTAGAGATGGTGTAGGTGTAAGTAGGTAGAGATGGTGTAGGTGTAAGTAGGTAGAGATGGTGTAGGTGTAAGTAGGTAGAGATGGTGTAGGTGTAAGTAGGTAGAGATGGTGTAGGTGTAAGTAGGTAGAGATGGTGTAGGTGTAAGTAGGTAGAGATGGTGTAGGTGTAAGTAGGTAGAGATGGTGTAGGTGTAAGTAGGTAGAGATGGTGTAGGTGTAAGTAGGTAGAGATGGTGTAGGTGTAAGTAGGTAGAGATGGTGTAGTGTAAGTAGGTAGAGATGGTGTAGGTGTAAGTAGGTAGAGATGGTGTAGGTGTAAGTAGGTAGAGATGGTGTAGGTGTAAGTAGGTAGAGATGGTGTAGGTGTAAGTAGGTAGAGATGGTGTAGGTGTAAGTAGGTAGAGATGGTGTAGGTGTAAGTAGGTAGAGATGGTGTAGGTGTAAGTAGGTAGAGATGGTGTAGGTGTAAGTAGGTAGAGATGGTGTAGGTGTAAGTAGGTAGAGATGGTGTAGGTGTAAGTAGGTAGAGTAGGTGTAAGTAGGTAGAGATGGTGTAGGTGTAAGTAGGTAGAGATGGTGTAGTGTAAGTAGGTAGAGATGGTGTAGGTGTAAGTAGGTAGAGATGGTGTAGGTGTAAGTAGGTAGAGATGGTGTAGGTGTAAGTAGGTAGAGATGGTGTAGGTGTAAGTAGGTAGAGATGGTGTAGGTGTAAGTAGGTAGAGATGGTGTAGGTGTAAGTAGGTAGAGATGGTGTAGGTGTAAGTAGGTAGAGATGGTGTAGGTGTAAGTAGGTAGAGATGGTGTAGGTGTAAGTAGGTAGAGATGGTGTAGGTGTAAGTAGGTAGAGATGGTGTAGGTGTAAGTAGGTAGAGATGGTGTAGGTGTAAGTAGGTAGAGGTGGTGTAGGTGTAAGTAGGTAGAGATGGTGTAGGTGTAAGTAGGTAGAGATGGTGTAGGTGTAAGTAGGTAGAGATGGTGTAGGTGTAAGTAGGAAGAGATGGTGTAGGTGTAAGTAGGTAGAGATGGTGTAGGTGTAAGTAGGTAGAGATGGTGTAGGTGTAAGTAGGAAGAGATGGTGTAGGTGTAAGTAGGTAGAGATGGTGTAGGTGTAAGTAGATAGAGATGGTGTAGGTGTAAGTAGGTAGAGATGGTGTAGGTGTAAGTAGATAGAGATGGTGCAGGTGTAAGTAGGTAGAGATGGTGTAGGTGGTGTGATGGCTGACCACCTGGGAGGGGGCACTTGGTGAATTTTGGGACTCGAGAGACAATTAGTCCCGTCTGGGTGTACGTCATACGTCATACGTCATTCACGGAATGACGTCATTATCTTGGGGAGAAGAACTTGGAGAGGGAGTCCGTTTGGACGTGGAAGAAAATAGAGGGAGATTCTGGACATCTAGAGGCTTGGACAACCGGAGGCTCGGACAGCTGGAGGCTCGGACAGTTGGAGGCTCGGACAGCTGGAGGCTCGGACAGCTGGAGGCTCGGACAACTGGAGGCTCGGACAACTGGAGGCTCGGACAGCTGGAGGCTCGGACAACTGGAGGCTCGGACAGCTGGAGGCTCGGACAGTTGGAGGCTCGGACAGTTGGAGGCTCGGACAGCTGGAGGCTCGGACAGCTGGAGGCTCGGACAACTGGAGGCTCGGACAGCTGGAGGCTCGGACAGCTGATGCCTGGACGGTTGATGGTGGTGTTTCCATGGAAGCGGTGGAGGAAGAGAGAACCTCCTTGCCACCAGAATGAACGACACCGTGGTCTCTCCCTCTTGGTCCCGAAGATCTCCTGCTCATGTCTACAGAACCAGTGATGAGTAGAAATGAAACTTGTTTCTCCCTCTGTCCCCTGTGTCTCATAAACATCGCATGAACTTTGAAAAAGAATGAACTCTCAGTCTGATGCTAAGAACTCTGCTACCAACATCATTGAACTCTCTCCTTTATTCGTCGTAATGAAGATGAACCATTATTAGGCTTTTATTCATGAAGATGAACAGTTATAGGGCTTTAATTAATAATTGATACTGGCTGGTCATTTTTAAATTCTGATAATTCATGAAGAAGTACTTTAGTTTGATGTTGCATGTTTTGCCTGAAGATTCGGGTAATCCGTTTTCAATAGAAATTTGATATTCATTCCACCTCCGTGTCTTTATTGAGAGTTAGTCTATCTCTAAAATAGACAACAATGTTGTAACCCCCTTGGGTTGTAACATAAATTGGGCGGCTCGTTCCGAGATATGAATTAGACAAATTGAGCTAGATTCGAAAGCATGAAATAGCAGTTGCTGTTTTGATAAGTTGTGATTTACAATTTTTCTTTGCTTATCACTGAAATTTCAGATAACCTGTTGAGAGTGTGTCCATGTCCTGTGTGATCTTTCTGCTTGCTACTTGCATTATGTGCATTGTCTGATCCTGTTATTGCACTCGGCAGTTTCGCGCAACAAAGGTAGGAATTAACAGAAATTTGTCAAAAATGGCCACCGGAAGTGAGGAGACTGTAGACATACGTCATCTCTTACAGAATATGACGGCAGATCATGTGCGCGTTGCACTGGTAGAGGAAAAGTATGTTTTGGCTGAACGTTTTGGCATTGAATTGCGGGAACGCATGACCTCACGGCAAATTGATGAAATTCTCATTCCTGAACTATCTAAACAGGGCCTGTTTAGGGTAGAGGAGGACAGTCGCGAAATGGGGGATCAGAGTGAAGCTTTGCACTTGCAGATGTACAGACAGTCAGATGTACAGACAGTCAGATGTACAGACAGTCAGATGTACAGACAGTCAGATGTACAGACAGTCAGATGTACAGACAGTCAGATGTATATGTAGGCAGATGTACAGACAGTCAGATGTACAGACAGTCAGAGGTACAGACAGTCAGATATACAGACAGTCAGATGTACAGACAGTCAGATGTACAGACAGTCAGATGTACAGACAGTAAGATGTACAGGCAGTCAGATGTACAGACATTCAGATGTACAGGGTTAATCAAGGCACTGGATCATTTTGAGGTCTATTTGAGAGCTTTTAGATTTGCGTGTTTTGTATACCAACTGTGGCAAGACGTTTTGCTTGTGCATGTGTTTTAAAGGTGAATTTTATATCCATTGCTTAAAATGTTTCTGACCAGCCTAGGTTTTGACTGATCAGTCAGTTAATTGTGAGATTCCTTGAACGAGATTTCTTTTCTTATTAAGTCCCTAAAGAAATCTCTCAAAAGAGGAAGGGAGGTGTGATGGCTGACCACCTGGGAGTGGGGCACTTGGTGAATTTTGGGACTCGAGAGACAATTAGTCCCGTCTGGGTGTACGTCATACGTCATACGTCATTCAGTGAATGACGTCATTATCTGGGGAGAAGAACTTGGAGAGGGAGGCCGTTTGGACGTGGAAGAAAATAGAGGGAGATTCTGGACATCTAGAGGCTTGGACAACTGGAGGCTCGGACAGCTGGAGGCTCGGACAGTTGGAGGCTCGGACAGCTGGAGGCTCGGACAGCTGGAGGCTCGGACAACTGGAGGCTCGGACAACTGGAGGCTCGGACAGCTGGAGGCTCGGACAACTGGAGGCTCGGACAGCTGGAGGCTCGGACAGTTGGAGGCTCGGACAGTTGGAGGCTCGGACAGCTGGAGGCTCGGACAGCTGGAGGCTCGGACAACTGGAGGCTCGGACAGCTGGAGGCTCGGACAGCTGATGCCTGGACGGTTGATGGTGGTGTTTCCATGGAAGCGGTGGAGGAAGAGAGAACCTCCTTGCCACCAGAATGAACGACACCGTGGTCTCTCCCTCTTGGTCCCGAAGATCTCCTGCTCATGTCTACAGAACCAGTGATGAGTAGAAATGAAACCTGTTTCTCCCTCTGTCCCCTGTGTCTCATAAACATCGGATGAACTTTGATAAAGAATGAACTCTCAGTCTGATGCTAAGAACTCTGCTACCAACATCATTGAACTCTCTCCTTTATTCGTCGTAATGAAGATGAACCATTATTAGGCTTTTATTCATGAAGATGAACAGTTATAGGGCTTTAATTAATAATTGATACTGGCTGGTCATTTTTAAATTCTGATAATTCATGAAGAAGTACTTTAGTTTGATGTTGCATGTTTTGCCTGAAGATTCGGGTAATCCGTTTTCAATAGAAATTTGATATTCATTCCACCTCCGTGTCTTTATTGAGAGTTAGTCTATCTCTAAAATAGACAACAATGTTGTAACCCCCTTGGGTTGTAACAGTGTAGGTAGGTAGAGAAGGTGTAGGTGTAAGTAGGTAGAGATGGTGTTGGTGTAAGTAGGTAGAGATGGTGTAGGTGTAAGTAGGTAGAGATGGTGTAGGTGTAAGTAGGTAGAGATGGTGTTGGTGTAAGTAGGTAGAGATGGTGTAGGTGTAAGTAGGTAGAGATGGTGTAGGTGTAAGTAGGTAGAGATGGTGTAGATCTATGTAAGTAGGTAGAGATGGTGTAGGTGTAAGTAGGTAGAGATGGTGTAGGTGTAAGTAGAGAAAAGAAGTAAGGAGATTTTCGTCCAACTTCAGAATTTTATTCGCAAAGCTTTCGGGGCCAAATACTCCTTCATCAGTGCAGTGAAAGTCTACACGCGATCATGTATATATAGGCCTCAACGATTCCAACAACGGCCTCCTTTTTTAAGGTAGGTGTAAGTAGGTAGAGATGGTGTAGGTGTAAGTAGGAAGAGATGGTGTAGGTGTAAGTAGGTAGAGATGGTGTAGGTGTAAGTAGGTAGAGATGGTGTAGGTGTAAGTAGGTAGAGATGGTGTAGGTGTAAGTAGGTAGAGAAGGTGTAGGTGTAAGTAGATATAGGTGGTGTAGGTGTAAGTAGGTAGAGGTGGTGGTGATGGAGCAGATGGTGGTGGTGGAGGTATTAGTGATGTTGGTAGTAGTGGTGCCTGTCACTGACACAGTGGCCGCACTCCAGCCCATAATTCCCCACACTGTCTCTCTGCCCCTTGCTGCCATTCCTATACAGACCTTGTCAGTTTATGTCCCATCTGCCCCCTTGTCCATTTTCCCTCCTCTGACTCATTGTTCTAAATTTATCCACCAATGGGAATAAAGAATGATGTTTCCATCATGGTTGCTAAATTTAGACCAATGCGTTGATAAAGAAACTGGAAACCAAGGGCACAACTTCTATGGGCTGCAGGGTGTGCTGTGGGAAAAGTGGCCTGGATGCTGTACAGTAGAGCAACAGATGACATCACATGTTGATATGTGGGGTCTTTTTTTTTCTTGTCATTGCAGCCACCATAGATCTGGATGACAGTGGACGTCCTGTAATACACTACAAGGCAAAGTATGCTACCTTTTTATCTTTCAACTTCTTATAATTTTTTGATCAGGTGTGTGCCTCCTGTCTAGTCTTGCTTGTCAGTATGTATTACTTTAATCTGCTTGTTTGTTTGTATGTTTTTGTGTTCTTTTTCTATGTTGCTATGGTTGTTTGCTTCTATGCTTGCATGAATCTGCTTGTTTCCGGCTTTTTCATTGCTATAGTTGTTTGCTTGCTTGCTTGCATGGTTGCTATCTGTTTGCTGCTTTTGCCTTATTTACTTGTGTGCTTATGTTCCTTTTCTATGTTTCTGTTGCTTTTTCAGTTTTTGCATGTATGTTTGCACGATTGATGTCTGTTTGCGGCTTTATCTTGCCTTTTTGTTGCTATAGTTGTTTGTTGTTTGCTTGTGTGGATATGTTCTTTTTAAACTTTATAAAGCGCTTTGTGCACAGCGAGCACTATATAAATACTCATTATTATTATTATTATTATTATTATTATTAAAGCTGTACGGCAAAGTATGATACCTTTTTAGCTGTCAACTTCTTGTTAAAGCTACAAGGCAAAGTATGCTACCTTTTTTCTCTCTCAACTTCTTGTTAAAGCTACAAGGCAAAGTATGCTACCTTTTCTCTCTCTCAACTTCTTGTTAAAGCTACAAGGCAAAGTATGCTACCTTTTTTCTCTCTAAACTTCTTGTTAAAGCTACAAGGCAAAGTATGATACCTTTTTAGCTGTCAACTTCTTGTTAAAGCTACAAGGCAAAGTATGCTACCTTTTTTCTCTCTCAACTTCTTGTTAAAGCTACAAGGCAAAGTATGCTACCTTTTCTCTCTCTCAACTTCTTGTTAAAGCTACAAGGCAAAGTATGCTACCTTTTTTCTCTCTAAACTTCTTGTTAAAGCTACAAGGCAAAGTATGATACCTTTTTTTCTTTCAATTTTAGGTAATATATGATACAATTTTTAATGTGTAAGCTATAAGGCAAAGTTTGATACTTTTTAATTTCAAATTTAGGTAATATATGATGCCTTTTTTCTTTGAACTTTCTGTGTATACTACAAGACAAAGTGTGGTACCTTTTTTCCCTTTCAACTTTCTGTTTAGGCTACAAGTTAAAGTATGCTACCTTTTTTCCTTTCAACTTTCTGTTAATGCTACAAGGCAAAGTATGCTACCTTTTTTCCTTTCAGCTTTCTGTTTAGGCTACAAGGAAAAGTATGCTACCTTTTTTCCTTTCAACTTTCTGTTAATGCTACAAGGCAAAGTATGCTACCTTTTTTCCTTTCAGCTTTCTGTTTAGGCTACAAGGAAAAGTATGCTACCTTTATTCCTTTCAGCTTTCTGTTTAGGCTACAAGGAAAAGTATGCTACCTTTTTTCCCTTCAGCTTTTTGTTTAGGCTACAAGGCAAAGTATGATACCTTTTTTCCCGTTCAACTTTCTGTTTGTGCTACAAGGAAAAGTGTGATATCTTTTTTTAATTTCAATTTTAGGCAATATATGAACTATGATGCTTTTTTCCAGTCAACTTTCTGTTTAGGCTAAAAGGCAAAGTTTGCTATATATATTTTTTCTTTTTCAACTTTCTGTTTATGCTACAAGGAAAAGTTTGATACCTTTTTATCTTTCAACTTCTTGTTTAAAAGCTATAAGGAAAAGTTTCATACCTTTTTATAATATACATTTTAGGCAAAATATGTTACCTTTTTAAATTCAACTTTCTGCTTAGGCTACAAGGCAATATATGATGCTTTTTTTCTTTCAACTTTCTGTTTAGGCTATAAGGCAAAGTATAATACCTTTTTTTCTCCCAATTTTAGGCAATATATGCTATCTTTTTTCTTTCAACTTTTTGTTAAGGCTTTTTTTTCTTTAAACTTTCTGTTTAGGCTACAAGGCAAAGTATAATGCCTTTTTTCTTTCAATTTTAGGCAGTATATGTTACCTTTTTAATGTCAACTTTCTGTTTAGGCTACAAGGCAAAGTATAATATTTTTTCTTTCAACTTCTTGTTTAGGCAATGAGGCAAAATAAGATACTTTTTTTCTGTCAACTTTCTGTTTATGCTGCAAGGCAAAATTCAATGCCTTTTCTTTTCTTTCAACTTTCAATTTATGCTACAAGACGCATACAATCACATCAGTGCGACCACAGATGTAAATTCTACTTGTACACTGCACAGTGATACTGTTGTTATCCTAATGATGTATGTTAACTGTTTTATAATGAAGGGTCATCAGCTGAAATAAAGATTTTAGAAATCAAATAAAATCCCTCTCTCTCTCTCTCCATTCTTTGTCTGTGTCCTAATTACTGCATTTTTCTGTTAAGAATATAAGTTTTTTGGGGCCTATCTATCTCTTGGTGCTTTTTTAGGACCATGTGTGTGTGTGTGTGTGTGTGTGTGTGTGTGTGTGTGTGTGTGTGTGTGTGTGTGTCTGTGTGTGTGTGTGCGCCCGCATGCCTGCACCTGTGTATGTGTGTCTGTGTGTGTGTGTGTGTGTGTGTGTGTGTGTGAGTGAGTGTATGTGCCTGTGTGTGTGAGTGTATGTGCCTGTGTGTGTGTACCTGTGTGTGTGTGCGTGCGCTTACGTGTGTGTGTGTATGTGTCTGTGTGTGTGTGTGTGTGTGTGTGTGTGTGTGTGTGTGTCTGTGTGTGTCTGTAGGAAGGTGTATGTCTGAAATTGTGTATTTGTAATTTTATGAGTGTGTGTGTGTGTGTGTGTGTGTGTGTGTGTGTGTGTGTGTGTGTGTGTGTGTGCACAAGCGCGCACTCATGTGAGAGAGAGAGAGTGTGTTTGTCTGTGTGTGTGTGTGTGCATGTATGCAGATGTGCTTGAATGCATGCCTCTGTGTGTGTGTCACTGTATGTGTATGTGTGTGTGTGCGCACATACATGCATGTGTAAATGTGTGCACATGCATGTGTGTGTGTGTGTGTGTGAATAGATGATCAAATATGCATGCATAGATTTGTTTCAGGTCCCTTTTCCATGCTGTCCTCTGTGCATACACAGTCCATGGAGCCTCCGTCCTGCTCCCCTTCCTTCTTGTGCTGGATCCTCACGGATCCCAAACTTTCCATTTATGGACAGCCTTCCTAAAGAGATGAAACAGTCCTGCCAAATATTGTTTTCTTATCTCAGATTGGATAAATACCTTTTGTAGCTTTAGGTAAATATCATGCAAGGGATGTGGAAGGTGTGTAATATTTTGCATATTTTAACTTACCTTATGCTTTTTTTTCACTTCTTTTCAGAGAGAGTAAAATCCTCATTTTCCTTTTAGACTAGAATCAACACTTGTCTCTACATCTTGTCTGACTCCACTCATGGTTGTCGGGCTCTAGTCCTGTGATGAAGTTGCTTGCCTGCAGTCTCTTCGCACCTGGCAGGTGTGGTGGCAACATTGCATGCATCCTTGGCCAAGGTGCTTCATCTGCATTTATCTCTTACTGCAGAGTAAAAGCGGTTACTGGGCACCACATATTGGCAACCTGGGATGAATTTCCTCAAGGAGAGTTGCCTGTTAAATAGCCACTCATTGCCCCCCTCATCAGCTGGAACCCCTGGCTGCTGGGCTTTCAGGGCCTGCTCCAGTAGCTCAGCCAGGGGCTGCTGGGCTTTCGGGGCCTGCTCCAGTAGCTCAGCCAGGGGCTGCTGGGCTTTCGGGGCCTGCTCCTGTAGCCAGCCAGGGGCTGCTGGGCTTTCGGGGCCTGCTCCAGTAGCTCAGCCAGGGGCTGCTGGGCTTTCCGGGCCTGCACCAGTAGCTCAGCCAGGGGCTGCTGGGCTTTCGGGGCTGGCTCCAGTAGCTCAACCAGGGGCGGCCCCAAGCAGCCAAAGAGGCTATAAGGTAGTGGTGGTGATGACAATAACGACGACGATAATGGTGATTACCCTCTCTTCATGTTGCCAGGTCTATGGTGACAGTGGACAAGTCCCAGGCCAATCTTGTGGCATCTCCAAAGACAGACGCTCAGGTGCAGCAGAAAGTGGAAGCATGTCTGCAACTCATCGAGAGGATCAAGGAGGAACGGCTCCCCTCTGGTGTGGTCCTTGACAAGACCAAGGTACTGTGTATGGGGGGATGGCTCTCTCCTGAGCTACTGTGTGGTGTGTGTGTGTGTGTGTGTGTGTGTGTGTGTGCACGTGTGTGTGTGTGTGTGTGTGTGTGTGTGTGTGCGCGTGTTTGAAGGAATGGTCAGAAGGATAGATGAAAAGAGGGTGGAAAGGATAAATGGTTGGATGGATTGATGGAAAGATGGATGGGTGGAAGTGGTGATGTTGTGGGAGTGATGGTAAGATGCATATGTGAAGGGAGAAAGGGGTGGACTAAATATGGATGGATGATGGATGGGTGGGTGGGTGGTTGGTTGGTTGGATGAATAGATAGAAAGAAGGATGGATAGAAAAGTGGATGGATGATGGATGGATGGATGGATGGATGGATGGATGGATGGATGGATGGCCGGCCGGATGGATGGATGGATGGATGGACAGACGGACGGATGGATGGATGGATGGATGAATGGATGGATGGATGAATAGAGAAGTGGATAGAAAGGTGGATGGATGGGTGGAAGGAAGGAAGTATATTCTCATTGCAGAAAGGCAATGAAATATGCAGCTGTTATTGGTTAGGCTAACTGAAACCTAATTGTTTTTTTGTTTTTAGGGAGTTGGGCTAATAAAAGTCTATCTTTTTTGGTCATTGTTATTTGTTGATTTGCTTAGTGTATTGATAATAACTAGAGGGGAATAGAGGCAAAAAATACCCAAAGCAGAAAATGTTACAGGGCTGTATGACAGAAAATTTACCAGTGTGACTTAAGACCAGGTTTTGCGATGCTTGATCTCATAATTACGTCCCAATGTGGCCCAATATTTCGAATTGCAGATCACCCCAAAAGGAGGAAAGTACAGAGAAGGCCAGGAATTTGAGAAGCTGAACAAAGTCATCGGAAAAGGGAACAGTGCTGGGGACATTGTGGTCATCAAAGACCAGGGGTCAGACTCGGAGCATGCTATGAAAACAGTGAGTCCCTCTTCCCTTGGTCTGCTGTCTGGTCTCTAGTCTAATGGTCAAGGTGATGGCCAATGGTCACTTTGCGGCTGGTAGGTGCAAGGTTCAAAGCTGCACAGATCCTGGAGTTGCATCCTTGGGCAAGGTGCTTCACTGCCATTGCCTCGCAGTCTCCTACAGAAAAGTAAAACCTGTTACTGGATGCTGCACACGGTGGTGACTGGGAATGAAATTCCCCAACATAAACTTCATAGAAATGTGACTGAATAAATATGAAGAGTATGAAATTTCCCAAAGATGATATCTATGAAGGACATACCGTATTTTGTCTAATAGTCGCGCCTCCCCTAATAAACACGCCCCCCATCTCCCCTTCCATCCCCGCCTCCTCCCCGCCTGGTAAATGAAAGTACTGACACTTACTGGAATGGCCAGGGCTGTCGTAGTCATCGTTAGAAGTCTCCAGAGAACCGTCAGTGCCATCATTGCTGTCAGTGAGCACAATGGAACGCTGGTTTTCCTGAGCGTCCTCCGCCAGTTGCACTTCTGTCTTGGAAAATCCCTCGAACTCAATGTTGGACTCATCAGTATCTTCGGCCAGAAAGAGATCATCTTCACTCCTGTAGAGTTTTTAATAGAGCTCTGTTTGATTGGTGAATAACTTTCCTCATCCTCTTGCATAGCTGTGTTCAGTGAAAACGGTGGGTGATGTGGACTCAAATAGATGCGCCTCACGGCAAATATTTACGCGACCGGCGTGACTATTAGACAAAATATGGTATTTAGGGTTGCTACGCTTATGATGATGGTGATAATGGTCATTATCGTTGATGCCATCCTTGTTGTTATAGTTGCTGTTGTAATTGCTATCTTTAACATTCTCATGTTCCAGGTGATGATTTCAGAGTTTCGAGAAGAGGAGATTCGTGCATGGGTGGATTTGTCCGACTCGGGCATCGTTCCAAGCCTGTATCACTTCCAGCTGAGAGACAACAAAGTGGAGATGCACATGGAAGTTCTCAAAGGCAGTGAGTCCTCTGCAGCACTGACAATATTGCCAGGGTCTGACACAAGCCATTCCTGATTGCCCAGGGCTTCGGCTTTGTATGTTAAAATTAAAATGCATGACTGGTTGGAAAACCTCAATAATTTCTTACTTCCTGGAACACGAAAGGTTTTCATCAAATGGTGAGACACTTTCCATGGTGACTGAAGATGCTTTGAAAGTTTTGTGAGCTCCAGCAGTGGAGAACTCTAATCTGACAAGTGTGTTCCACAAACATCATTGACTGTTATTTATCATAGCAGTGCTCATCTGATGATGGAAATGGAGTCTGCAAACAGCTTTGTTCTCGTGTGACACAACATGGAGATGTCTACCATTACAATTTTGGTTCAAAAATCTTATTTTGACGTTGTTGACCCTTGAGCCTTGTTTATTCATGCAGTCAGAAATGTCCAATTCCAGTAGTGCTTGCTTGTGTGATTGTGAGAGAGGGGTTTATTTGTAAAATATCAGCCCCTTTTCTCTCCCCCATCTCCACCCAACCCCCCCCCCCCTCCTCCCCCCACAACCCACCTCCCTCCACAACCCACCTCCCCCCACAACCCACCTCCCCCTACAACCCACCTCCCCCCACAACCCACCTCCCCCCACAACCCACCTCCCCACACAACCCACCTCCCCCCACAACCCATCTCCCCCACAACCCACCTCCCCCCACAACCCACCTCCCCCCACAACCCACCTCCCCACACAACTTACCTCCCCACACAACCCACCTCCCCACACAACCCACCTCCCCCCACAACCCACCTCCCCCCACAACCCACCTCCCCCCACAACCCACCTCCCCACACAACCCACCTCCCCCCACAACCCATCTCCCCCACAACCCACCTCCCCCCACAACCCACCTCCCCCCATGGGTCACAAGAGTCATAAAAGATTAATAGATTGGGAAACAAGACTGTACTTGGTCTTACTCTGACCAATTTTGATGATTTTTGTGATCAATGGCCTTATGTAGCCACAAAGGCTGATAGGCCGTATCACTCTCTTGATCATCATCATCATTGTCATCATCATCATTATCATCATCATCATCATCATTATCATCATCATCATCACTATCATCATCATCATTACCATCACCATAATCTTCATCATCATTACCATCATCATTACCATCACCATCATCATCATTGTCACCACCACCATCACCATCATCATCATCATCATCATCATCATCATCATCATCATCATCATCATCATCATCATCATCATCATCATCACTATCATCATCATCATTACCATCACCATAATCTTCATCATCATTACCATCATCATTACCATCACCATCATTGTCACCACCACCACCATCACCATCATCATCATCATCATCATCATCATCATCGTCGTCATCGTCGTCGTCGTTGATGTCATCATCGTCGTCATTGTCATCATCATCATCATCATCATTATCATCATTATCATCATCATCATCATCATCATCATCATCATCGTCGTTGTCGTCGTCGATGTCATCATCGTCGTCATTGTCATTGTCATTGTCGTCATCATCATCATCATCATCATGCTGCTTGTTGACAGCGGTGTCCCTGCAGTCTGTACTGGACAACATGATGGGAGACATCTACAAAGAGGACCCTGACCTGCTGCGACCTTTCTCCCTCTTCCTCATCCATGGACTGCTGAAGGCAGCCCAGACAATGCACGACAAGAACTGGTCTCACCAGGATCTCCATGGTAACGCATCTGGCTGCTCTGTCTTTTCCATGACAATGACAACTACAACATCAATAACAACAGCAGTAGCAGCAAAAACAAAAACAACAACAACAGCAAAACCACCAACAGCATCAACAGCAAGAACAAAAGCAGCAATTCTAGTGACAATGACCAAAGGCAAAGATGCCATTGTTCATATTGCAACTTTCCATCCATTGATGGGTGCTGAAACTTTTACCCCCTGGTCATTAGGCTACTGTTATGATCACTGCAATACCACCGCAGCTCCCTAGGGAGAATCCAAGCAGGCTGTGGATGGATGTACCAAAGTATTTACAGTGCAGTCCAGATAAGCCAAACCCCTAAGGGGCGTACAAAAAGGTTCCTGTTATCCGAGGTTCAGATAAGACGGATTTTCCAGCCTCGATGTCGTGTTATGTGAGGTATTGACAAATGAACTTTATAACCAATATTTTGAGTATTCAGAAGTACAAAGAAGTTGAACTTGTCCAAAATGGAGACTTATTCGTTAGTCTGGATACTGTGAAGTATCTTGAAGACATTGCAAGATTACATACATTTCATTGAATTTGGATAAACATTATGTGCTGTTTAGTGTTTGACTTTAGACTGCTGCCCACATCATGTACATGTAACATGCAGAGGAACATGTACGTGTACACGTTTTTCTTCTTTTCGTGGGGTTCGCTTATACAGCAGCAACAATATCGATTTTTCTCTTCAGTGAAAGAGTGGTTTGCTTTTTCCTCTCCTCACACCTGCACACATTGCAATCATGAAGAACTATCATTTCCAAGTGATTCCTGAAGGCCTGACTTGGTGCCACTGCTCTAACGAGAGGATGCCGATGAAAGATAAAAACCAATGACAATCAGTTAACCGAGACACAAAGTCACAGAGACAAAAAACAGGCTGTGGATTGAGATGGAACACCTGCAAGAGCGGCCATGCAAGACAGGAGCGGCTGTGCCAGACAATTAATGTCTGTCAGCAGACATCAGAGGGCCGTTGACAGGTTGACCTGTTGCTGAATTCAGGACCGCGTTGTGGTGAAGCCATTTTGACTTTATTTTCATGGGGTTTTTTAATTCTTGGGGAATGTGTTATTTGAGGAGCTGAAGAAAGCTTCCAGGTTTCCAACGTTTCATCTAATCCAAGGTTTACATTCACAGGGGACAGAAAAATGCTTCATGTTATCCGAGGTTTCACCTTATCCGAGGTTTGCGATCTCTGGGGACAGAAAAACGCTTTGCGTTATCCAAGGTTTCGTCTTGTCCGAATTTGTGTTAAGCAAGTTAAATTTGTTGAAATAAAGAGTGTAGCTGGCCGGGGACAGAAAATCATTTCGGCTTATCTGAAAATTTGTGTTAAGCGAGTTTGTGTAAAGTGGGTTGCACTGTATATTTTTCTCTGTTTTTCTGCTCAACCCTCACAGGTAACTCATTTTACTCCTGGTTGGGAAGCACACCTGTCACCTACACCACTTTAATTGGAACCATACCAGTTTTTCATGAAAATTCCCTATAAATAAATGTTTTTCTATTCAAGTGTAGGTATCATTCCAATCTTTTTTCTGAGTAAGGTGAAACATTACATCTTGGGTGGCATCATTGCTACTAAAATGAGCATAATGTCTTTCAGTGTGCCACCCCTGCAACCGTCAAAGAGTGTGCTGCTGAAGGCCAGGTCAGCAGAGAAGTGAATTCCCTGGGTAGAAACTTGGAAGTGTCACACCAGCATGAAGCTTACATGGGGGAGGGGGGGGGGGGGGGGGCGGGGGGGGGGGAGACTGCAAATTTATGTCATATCCTAAAACATTGAGCGTGACCTACTTGCATAGTGTTAACATGACGTGTTCACCCGCCAAATCTTGTGATTGGACAATGCTTCGCGGAGATGACTGTCCCCCGCCTACTCTTGTTATCTTAACTGTGATTAGCCAGTTGTAACGGTGAACTTTTTATGAAAACTCGGACCTAAAGATTTTTGTCTTTGCTGCGTGTGGTTACACAAACATTTCTAGAGAAAAATACCATTTGATCGGGTAATAAGGTGAAGAAAACGATGAAAACCCATATTTCGTCATGTTAATAATATGCAAGTAGGTCACGCTCTACATTTTAGGATACTCTACGGTCTAGGATATGACACAAACATAACTGAACAGTGTTTACACATCTGTGAAGTCAAAATGCTGTTCAAGGACACTTATCTTCGTGGGTTAGCCAGCAGGTAAAAAGCATGGTTATTATGATTTCCCCCCATTTCCCACCCACACTCTCCCACCCTCCAACCTACACCCCCAGATTCTGTTGTTTTATAATGAATATTCAGATTTCGAGTGTGGGGAAAGTGGCAGGTTTGAGGAAGAAGCTTTATGAGCGCAGCATCTTGTTGAACACTGCAAGCTGGGAACCCCACAGCTTCAAACACCACGTCCTGTAGCTGCAAGTGGCCGCGGGTCTGGTGTGTCAGCCACCAGGCCACAGAACCCCATAACAATAATTACAGTTCCAACAACAGCAGCAGTGGCAACAACAACAACAGCAACAATGACAACAACAACAGCAACAATGACAACAAAAACAGCAACAATGACAACAACAACAAATGCAATGGTGAATCTTCAACCCCTGCGCACATGTGGCCGGTCCTCCCAAACTGAGGCTCTTGGATACTTTGTTCAAATCCAGATGCCGTCGAAAGTCCATCCAAGGGAGGTCACTCCAGCAGCTTTAAGATTTCAATCCATTCAGAACTTTAGCTGAACCATGTTTATGTATACTCTGAGAGTTTCAGACTTGAAATCCACTGCTACGTGATGATTATTTATGTCTTCAGACAGGCATTGCAATTTCACTGCTGAAAAACTTAGTCTAAATATGTAACACCCCACCTCATCATCACATCACTTCTGTTGTATTCTCCAACAGATCAGTCAAGTATTTGGTATAGTTACAATCTTTCTTCTAAATGTGTAGCTCACTTTTCTTAGCCCATGAGGAATGTATGAATGTAAAAATTAGCTCTGGGCCAAGTTTTATGGATGGTGCTAATACAAATAAGGGGTTGCTATTCAAATTGTAGCTCGAAAAGTGGTTTTCTGGAAATGCTCAATTTTGGTACATAAGTATATTGAAACTGTCATTACTCAGCGACCATTGCACAGACATGTATAATGATTTTGGTATCATTTTGAAGGGCATTTAGTGTACTCAATGAAGACACAAAGATCTGAAAATCACCTGAGGTATCCTAAGCAACTCATTTTGGGACCCGTCACTTGTAATAACTTCACAACCATTTGGAAAGGAATCTGTGCACTTTGTGTTGATGAATAGTGTGAAAAATGCCTACAGTTATCGGGCCTAGACATTTTGGGAGGAAGGTGACGCACTGTTTTAGATTCTCCGTGGGTCTCTGTCTGCTCACTTCCTTCAGAGACTGCACCCTCTGTCTGAGCAACTACAGGTGACCAGCATGACTGGCAGACTGCAGCTTAAGGAGAGAAATGGTGCTATTTTTCTTTTCTTTTCTTTTTATCTTTTTTTTTCAGGTGGAAATGTTCTCCTGCAGAAGAGTGACAGTGGAAGCATAGAAGTGAAAGTGATCGACTTTGGCCGAGCCAGTCCCATCAAGGATGCCTCCGGGACTCTGACGGCTTCGGGTGTGAAGAGCGACATTCTGGAGATCATCCGCAACTTCACTGCTCTGTACACGGGGGAGGGATTTGAGGACAGATACGAACTGATGAGGGAGAAAGACAGAGAGGAGAAACTCAAACAGGTTGGTGAGGGCGAGTGTGTGTTTGTGTGTGTTTGTGTGTGTGTGTTTGTGTTTGTGTGTGTTTTTGTGTTTGTGTGTGTGTGTGTGTGTGTGTGTGTGTGTGTTTGTGTGTGTTTGTGTTTGTGTGTGTTTGTGTGTGTGTGTGTGTGTGTGTGTGTGTGTGTGTGTGTGTGTGTGTTTGTATTTGTATGTGTATGGGAGTGTGTGTGTGTGTGAGTGTGTGTGTTTGTATTTCTGTGTGTATGCAAGTGTGTGTACATGTGTGCATGTGTGTGTGTGTGTGTGTATGTGCGCAATTAAAACAGGTGTGTACACAGTGAAAAACTTTAGTTTTACTACAGGATTGCGAGTTGACTCCCAGTCTGAGGTCCTGAAAACTTTTCATTTTCCTTTTGGTTTGAACTCTGAATGAGGAACTTTCAAGAATGAAAATGTAGAGTTTCAGCGTAGTCATCAGAGACTTGACCAGTAGCACTAGCTGTGCTGTTGGTATTATTTTTCTTTACACATCTTGTCCTTGATCACACGGCTCATTACTGACCCTTGGAGAAATCTGCTGCGGCTTTTGAAGGTGCCCAGTGTCACGGCCCGGGTGGTTGACTGCTGATGTAAAAGCAGTCCCGTGCAGATATTTATGTTTTAAAGGGAAAATCGCCTGATTGTCCAACAACCTAACACTATTCAAAACAACGCCACACCAGACATAAATCAAATATAACAATTTAATAACATAATACAAGAAAGAACCAGTCAATGCAAATATAATTTCACACCTCACTCCACAACCACCATTATGCCAGAACACTCCAGCACAAATCCACAACAAAATCTCTCCACAGAATAAACAACAATCACAAACCTACAAAAGCTCCCCAAAGCACAAACAATACTTTCATAACATAATACAAGAAAAAACCAGTCAATGCAAATATAATTTCACACCTCACTCCACAACCACCATTATGCCAGAACACTCCAGCACAAATCCACAACAAAATCTCTCCACAGAATAAACAACAATCACAAACCTACAAAAGCTCCCCAAAGCACAAACAATACTTTCATAACATAATACAAGAAAGAACCCGTCAACGCAAATATAATTTCACACCTCACTCCACAACTACCAATATGCCAGAACACTCCAGCACAAATCTACAACAAAAGCTCCACAAAGCACAAACAATACTTTCAACTCAAATCATCAATGATTATCACCCCAACACACCAATTGCAATCCGCTAAAACTTTCCACCAGTAAGTTCACATCAATTCTTGTCAAGGAACAAACAACCAAAACCTCTAATTACTACAATTATTCCTACAATGTTCCAAAACCACTTCAAAGTGCAAGTCACCCCCTCATGAACGTCAACACGAGTCCACAACGTTCAAATCCATCGGCCGTGACGGCCCTGCACCCCTACTATAGGCGCACACAAGAAAAAGAATGAGGGACTTGCCTTTCTCGAAGCTTGGCGCTGTCAGTGACACTGACTTCGTCAGCAGACGTCAGACCCCCGCAGACACAGCAAGACTAACATGGGATTAAATTACAAAGAAGATCAGCCTGTGAACCATCACAATGTCACCGTTAAAGGCCCGACGACGAGACACCAAGAACACTTTTCCCCTCTTTACAATACCAGTAAAGAGACCGGCAGACCAAAACCCGGCCTTGCCAACTGGCCACAAACGGGCCCCTGAGACACCGCCCAGCAAGAAATCACACACCCACAACCAGACCGGTAAGCCAAAACCCAGGCCTTACTACCGGCACAGCGGCCCTCGGAGACGCGGCACCAACACACAGTGGCCGACGAAAAGTCTTGTTTCCAAAAGTTCCTCCCCTTAGCGAAATACACGACCCTATATATAGGGTTCATTCCCGCAAAAAGAAATGTTTTGCACGTTCTGCCACATGACGGCTTGCATTGCACGTGCGACACGGTGCAGCTTAGCAAGTGCTGACACCGCAAAACTCTTAAAGGTGCATTGTCCAGGACCGGGAGCGGACTTAAAGCCCTACCACCTCTTTGAGTCGTGACAGACCTCCCCCCTAGGTCTGACCCTTGCGTCAGAACGATCATTCAAATACGACTCAAAAAGTCGGCTCCAAGGTTCTCTTTTCCTGGTATTACTTTGACCCTGAAGTTGAAGTTCTGGAGTTGCAGAGCCCAACCGGTCAAACGTCCATTGGAAGCTTTCATGGTCTGGAGGTACCGGAGCGGTTGATGGCCGGTTTCTAGCGCGAATTCCCTTTGAGTCCATCCCACCATTTGGTTTTTTCCTTTCACTTTGATATTTTTTCTTCAACTTTTCCAAACCCTCTTCTTTGATCCTCTTCTTAGATGTCACACCATCTTCACTCTGTTTCCTCTCCCTCTTCTCCATCTCCTTGTTCTTCATTTTCTTTTGCCTCTCTTTCCTTTCTCTGGCTGTTTTTCCACGAATCAAAGCAGGATCACTCTCTTCAACCTCCAAGTACTTTCCCTTGTAGTGGGGCTGGCAGGCCTGCAGGCATCGCCCGATGTGCCGAGTCTCATCCAGGGAATCTTCTAGCGGTGTGCCCTCCATCATCTGCTCCTTCAGGTTGGGCCTGGCAGTCTTGGAGAGCTTCAGCACTGGTCCCTCAAGCTGCTTCGGCACCAGCGGGAATTTCCTTTGATACTTCCTTGGCGACATGCTGGTGCGGGGCATTAAGGAATATGCATGCTCTGAAGACATGGTACCATGGCTGCTGGTGATTGTCTCTTTGGCTTCAACAGTCCGGTCCAGGTCGGACGGGTGGGGGACCTGGTTTCCTTGCTTATCCTCATGCTCACGGTAGAGGATCTGCCTCATCATCCGACATTGCGTCGGCCTAGTGTCATCGGATTTCTGAGCGAACCCGCGCAGCTTCTCTAGGGTTGTATCAGACTGTTGCTTAGCGGCGAGCTTTTCCGGAGTGACGTCACCCAGCATAGATTGTCTCAGTTGACAAGCAGCTTCTCCGCGTGCTCTCCGTGCCCTTGTCTGAACTGGCGAGGCAGTCACTCGCACTGGTATAGGTTTTTCACCTCCTTCAGGATCATGCCAGCTATTTCCCAGGATGACGGGTAGCGACGAGTCGTCAATCACTATTACTTCCGTGCTACCTGAGAAGAAGTCAGCAACGAGTTGGACTCTAGCAAGAGGGTGTGATCGCGTCCCGTGAACGGACTGCACTAGGATCTCTTGTCCCGTGTAATCTTGTGGAAAGACGAGGTGTGATGGAACGAGAATCCGGTCGCTTCCAGTGTCTCTTATTGCATTCACCTCTCTCCCGTTCACCGTCACCTTCCGGTTGTGAACAGGAAAGCAGACCCTGCTGTCAAAGGTAGTCCCCACAGATACGAAGTGTACCTGGGTGACCTGCTCCCTGGGTTTCAGCGTCCTGTTCAGAGATGGGCAACGACGTTTAACATGCCCGGGATCACCGCAATGCCAACACCCGGCCGCTTCTAGTACTCCCCTTGGAGCTGTCGTGTCCCTTTCATTCACTGGAGACAGGTGTCGTGGCGATCCCTTGCCCTGACTACTCCCCATGGGTGCTGGAACCTCAGTGGCCAACCTGGCCTCCAAATGCCGGTCCGCAATGTCAGCCACCGTCTCTACGTCGTTGGGAGCTTTAGTTCGCACTGCCGTGGCTAGACCCGCGTTCATCGTCTCGTAGAGCTGTTCTTGGAGCACGAGATCGGCTAGGTCATCAAACGTTTCCTTTTTCCCAGCTCTCGCCATCCACCTCTTCAGCAGAGTTTTCAGCCGTAGTAGAGCCTGATGGAAGGTTTCGTTCGCGTCTCGTCTAGCCTGACGAAATCTCTTCCGGTAGGATTCGGCAGTGAGGTGGAACCGGGTTTGAAGAGCCTTCTTGACCTCCTCATACTCTTGTAGTTCTTGCAGAGACAACGCAGCCAGCGTTTCTCCTGCTGTACCATCCATTAAGGCCATAAGCGCCCTTCCCCAGGTGTCCTCTGGCCACTCCTCTCCCTGCGCGATGGTCTCGAACCGGGTCAAGTAGATATCCAAATCGTCTCCTGGCTTGAATCTGGGTGGTTCCAATTTTACTTGAGCTAGGGTAGCCTTAGGTTCGCGAGTCTGAGCTTGCCTCCCGACCAACTCTTTGAGTGTCTGCCGCCAGCATTCCATCTCTTCTTTTCTTCGTTGCAGTTCGCGTTCTTCTCGTCGCTGCAGTTCTCGTTCTCTTTCCAACCTGTCCCGTTGCTCTTTCTTCCCGTTCTTCCGTTCCATACGTTCCTTCTCTTCCCTTCGCTGCTCCCTCTCTTCCCTCTCCCTCCGTTCCTTCGCTTCTCTTTTATCAAGGTACTGCAACATTGCCAGCCACTGAAGCTGTGAGCCACCATCGCCTTCACGTTTCGCTGGAAGCTCTCCTGGTATCGGCTTTTCTTTCTCTGGCCTCGCCCCCAGACCTTGTAACCGCGGCGTTTCTCCTCTGGGTTCTGGCACATACTGTCGAGTGGGAGTGGCGACGACGGGGGAAGTACTCGCCAGAACGGAACCCGGTATTGCGGCATCACCCAATCTAGGCGACTCTGGTGGCCCTTTCGCTGCCCTACCTCTTGTAACTCTCCCTGCATCAGCCATAATGCCAGTTCTCTAACCCCGAAAAGTCAATACGCGGAGCAGTCAAGACGCGCAGAGATATGGGTTCAAGGTCAAACACAGGTAAGCAAGCATGCAGATACAAAAACCCTCAAAGTCGTAAAAAAAAACCAACCAAAACAAACCCGACAAATATCAGTGAGAAACACATGTGCATACATGAATTGAATCCCTATAAATCAGGTAAACAACAAATCATGGACAACGAGGCAATATCCCGGACGAGCCCCCAATCTGTCACGGCCCGGGTGGTTGACTGCTGATGTAAAAGCAGTCCCGTGCAGATATTTATGTTTTAAAGGGAAAATCGCCTGATTGTCCAACAACCTAACACTATTCAAAACAACGCCACACCAGACATAAATCAAATATAACAATTTAATAACATAATACAAGAAAGAACCAGTCAATGCAAATATAATTTCACACCTCACTCCACAACCACCATTATGCCAGAACACTCCAGCACAAATCCACAACAAAATCTCTCCACAGAATAAACAACAATCACAAACCTACAAAAGCTCCCCAAAGCACAAACAATACTTTCATAACATAATACAAGAAAAAACCAGTCAATGCAAATATAATTTCACACCTCACTCCACAACCACCATTATGCCAGAACACTCCAGCACAAATCCACAACAAAATCTCTCCACAGAATAAACAACAAGCGCAAACCTACAAAAGCTCCCCAAAGCACAAACAATACTTTCATAACATAATACAAGAAAGAACCCGTCAACGCAAATATAATTTCACACCTCACTCCACAACTACCAATATGCCAGAACACTCCAGCACAAATCTACAACAAAAGCTCCACAAAGCACAAACAATACTTTCAACTCAAATCATCAATGATTATCACCCCAACACACCAATTGCAATCCGCTAAAACTTTCCACCAGTAAGTTCACATCAATTCCTGTCAAGGAACAAACAACCAAAACCTCTAATTACTACAATTATTCCTACAATGTTCCAAAACCACTTCAAAGTGCAAGTCACCCCCTCATGAATCGTCAACACGAGTCCACAACGTTCAAATCCATCGGCCGTGACGGCCCTGCACCCCTACTATAGGCGCACACAAGAAAAAGAATGAGGGACTTGCCTTTCTCGAAGCTTGGCGCTGTCAGTGACACTGACTTCGTCAGCAGACGTCAGACCCCCGCAGACACAGCAAGACTAACATGGGATTAAATTACAAAGAAGATCAGCCTGTGAACCATCACAATGTCACCGTTAAAGGCCCGACGACGAGACACCAAGAACACTTTTCCCCTCTTTACAATACCAGTAAAGAGACCGGCAGACCAAAACCCGGCCTTGCCAACTGGCCACAAACGGCCCCTGAGACACCGCCCAGCAAGAAATCACACACCCACAACCAGACCGGTAAGCCAAAACCCAGGCCTTACTACCGGGCACAGCGGCCCTCGGAGACGCGGCACCAACACACAGTGGCCGACGAAAAGTCTTGTTTCCAAAAGTTCCTCCCCTTAGCGAAATACACGACCCTATATATAGGGTTCATTCCCGCAAAAACAAATGTTTTGCACGTTCTGCCACATGACGGCTTGCATTGCACGTGCGACACGGTGCAGCTTAGCAAGTGCTGACACCGCAAAACTCTTAAAGGTGCATTGTCCAGGACCGGGAGCGGACTTAAAGCCCTACCACCTCTTTGAGTCGTGACACCCAGATCCTTGAGATGAATCCTTGGGCAAGGAGTGTAACCCACTTTGCCTCTCCCCACCCAGAAGTAAAACTGGGTAGCTGTGCGGGCAGTGGGGGCAGCCTGTAGTGCTAATGACCCTTGCACATGGCCAAGAGCCAGCACTGGCAAATTACAAGCAAAGTAAGCAAATTCTATCAAAAACACTTTGTACTTGATCTTAGAATGACCAACATTTACTTTTGACTAAAGTAGGATTTTTTTAACAAATCAACCGTGTTATGTTTTGTTTTCTTTAAAACCTTATAGGACTGGGGCTTGTAGTTGTGAAATTCCTTATAGGACGTTGAGAGTTAATGGTCCAGTGCCAGGCTGATTAGAGCCCTACACATGGTTGATGATTCATGATACAATAAAACCTCTATTTTGCGACCTTTGAAAACCCTACCGAATCATGTCTTAATTTGGAGGGAGTCTTAAAATGGAGGTAGGGAGATTAGAATAAAATGAACATAATGTATTATATATAGGAATGATGCCAAAATAAAACACAATGCAATACATGCACAACACATCTTTATTACTGTTAACTTGGAGTGTGCTAGACCTCCCTTTCTACTTAAAACAACCATACATGTATGAGCGGAATACAGGAGATAAAGGAACTTTGAAAAGGCTGATATCTACCTACATACACAACACAATGGAGCTAGACTGTGTGTAAAAGGACATACATGTATTCACAAACAAACTTGGGTTAAGTGTCTTTTATCCTTGCATGATACTCTATAATGTACATGTATACAACTGCTACTTGCAAATGACGTAACCAATTAGGTGATGTGAATAGGTTTGATTTTGGCTGCAAAGTATCCGGCTGTTTCATTGGCACCTTACTTGATGAATGTCTTTCGGGGATTTTTGGTTCAAAAATATACTAATAGATGGTACCGCTGTAACGCTCGTTGAATTGTTTACTTGATCATTTCGTTCTTTTTTAACCCAAACTCCTTGCTAATTCAATGGCCAACAGAGGAAAATTGACCTAACTTCAACCTAATTTTAACTTGAACTTAACTGATGAATGCCAGACCACTATGGTCACTGTCAGTGCTGCCATTGGAGTAGCCTCTGCCTCCTCACCTGGCCACCTGTAAACCGATGCAGACACGTTCGCAGCAAAGTCGAAACCAGGCCACCAGGAGCAGCCTCTGCCCCTTCACTCACTGGTGCGGCAGCTGGCTGTGAGTTGATGCTATTTTTACCTATGGGTATGAAACTCAAACTGCTGCACCTGTGACGGCTGGAAATTTCAGACAGTTATCTCATGCAGAGCGAAACTTGTGCAACAAGATATTTTAATAAACACAGATTCTTCCCGTCCCAGGGATAGAACCACGGCACTGCGCCTCGCACATCGTCCAACCCCAAAGCATGCTCGCCTATCTCCGCCTGTCTACAGACATGGTTTCAACATACCAGTAGAGGCTGAGGGGCTGACCGTGTACTCATGCAAGAGTGGAGAGCACTGGGGGGTGGGCTGCCAGGAACTGGTGTATATTGTGGATACGTTGGAAGGGAAGAGAAGTTCCTGTTAATACTTTTTTTGTTTTTAGCTTTGGCACGTTGTAGACGTTGAACCAAAGCTAACGCAGTCATACAGAGGGGTAGGTGCATCGTAGATGTTCACCAAGTATCATTCACGCACAGACAGAATTACTCGCTTAGACAAATTTACGACACAGGATTGCAGCGACAAGTTTTTTTAACGAAGCTTAACATTTCTCTTTCAAGCCAGTCTGGATGAAAGCATTATTCCATCATGCACGGAAGTTGTCTGCCCCTTGACCACAAGTCGCTTCATCTTGGGAGATGTCACTGGACGACAGACAGTCCTTTCAGAACGTGAAGTAACTCATACTGCACTAAGTCTTTATAACACCACTCGCAAAAGCTGTCGTTTTGGAATGGAAAGTAACTGCAGTTGCATGTGCTGCTAAAAGGACTGCAGTTTGGGGAATATCTAGGTCAAAAAGTTGCTAAAATGCCAAGGATTGATGGTCGCAAGTCACGTTTTGGAGGAAATCATCTAAGAGAAGTCACTTTGATAGGAAAATACATCTGTTAAAATTGTTTTAGTTGCAATCGAGAGGAAGTCGTTTAAGAGAGGGTCGTAAAATAGAGGTTTTACTGTATTAAAAACTCCAACACCTGTAGATCTGTGTGTTGATGTCATCATTGATCCCTACAGGCTCTGCTACCCCAGTGTTGGGGGTAAGAACACAGCCAGCATTTCTCTCTACTTTATTCACGGAAAGTCAGCAACTAGGGACATAGAGAGTAGGTTTCCTCTTGTTCTAACCCGCTCCGGGGGATTTGTAGTCAATGGACTTACATAGCCTACAAATGCTGATACACCTTAAACTTCCTTACTGTGTTTATTCATTCATCCATTTATTCTTGTATTCATTCATTCATCCATTCATTCATTCATTCATTCAATCATTCATTCATTCATTCATCAGTCATCATCTATCCATTCATTCATCCATCCATCCTTTCTTTCATTTATTCATTATTCATTCATTCATTCCTCCATCCATTCCTCCATTCCTCCTTTCATTCATTCACTTATTCATTCATCCATCCAGTAATCCATCCAGTCATCCATTTATTCATTTCTTCCTCCATTCATCCACCCATTCGTTCCTCCTTTAGTTCATTCACTTATTCATATATTCATTCATTCTTCCATTCATTAATTCATTCCTGATGTTGTTCATTCACTCGCTCATTCATTCATTCATTCATTCATTCATTCATTCATTCATTCATTCATTCATTCATTTCAGGTGACTGCCCACTGGAGCCCGGAGAGGAGAAAGGAACTCTTTGACATCATTGGAATGGCTATGGCTGTCATAGACATGAATTCCAAGCATTACCACAGACCAGATCATCTCATCAGGAAGCTGGAGAGGGAAATGGATGAGAGTAAGCATGGCGGTGATGGGGGATGGTTGGTGGGGGTGAATTTCAAGCTTGGGGATGGATGGTGAGGAGGTGGATGGTGGGGGGGGGGGGGGATGATTGGTGGGTGGAAATGTTATCAGAAGGTGGATGGATGATTGGTCGATGGGTGGGTGATTGTTGGGAGGGTGGGTAAGATAGTGGCTGATAGTCATAACGTATGGCATGAATGCTACCATTCCATACTTATCAGTGCAATATATGAAGCTAAATGATGAAAACCTGAAAAGTGCGATGAAAATCATTGGCCCCTTATTGTCCGTTCAACTATTACAACTTTTCTAGATCTGCATGTTGAATGTCTTCCACATCTCTCTTACTCCCCACCCAGACCTCGCCCTCGGTGATAATCGCATCTTTGGATCGCTCAGAGGCAATGGGAGGCAAGACTTCCAGGTCCGACAAAGAGGTGCAGCAGGTGGTGCATGAATGGCTGTGCACTCAAGCAAAAATAATTAAACTTTTAAATAAAGGCAACCATGCACTTTTAATGTGTAGGAGCACCTGTATTGAATGCAATGGTGGCTACATCAAAAACTGAGCTAAGCTGTAACTTTGTTTGTTCAATAAAGTATGAGATAAAAATTATCTAACGTCTTCATTTGACTCATTCTTGTACTTTTTGTGTATGTATGCGCCTTGAGCATGTCTTAACTCATGGTAAGGCGCTATATAAATCCACACATTATTATTATTATTATTTGTCCAAGCTTTGGATAATGAAGCCCTATGGTAACCGCCATTACCGTGAATGAAATGCAATGGAATGAGTTTAGGTGCTTGAACCAGATATTTGCATGGGATGATTATACAAGAAAACATTGAAATTTGTAATAATTTCAATCCTTTACTTCCTGACATGTGGCATTCAATTCTTCAATTTTTCAAAGGATTTCAAGCAAACATCAAAGAAAAGGGGGGTGGGGGGAAGGGGGGTGGGGGGTGGGGATGTCAGTTGGCAGCAAGCAACGCTGGGAATAAAGGGTTAAGATGGATTTGGATTCCACAATTTTCAGAGCAGCATTTAGAGAGAGAGAGAGAGAGAGAGACGAGACGAGACGGGACCTGACCGGACCGGACCGGACCGGACCGGACCAGACCAGACCAGACAAGACCGACAAAGAGACAGACAGAAAGACAGACAAACAGACAGACAGACAGAGAGACAGACAGAGATACAGACAGACAGGCAGACAGACAGACAGAGAGAAAGACAGACAGAGAGACAGACAGGCAGAGAGACAGACAGACAGAGAGACAGACAGACAGACAGACAGACAGACAGACAGAGAGAAAGACAGAGAGACAGACAGGCAGAGAGACAGACAGACAGAGAGACAGACAGACAGACAGACAGTGAGTGAGAGAAATTGACAGACCATCCATGGTGTGTGTGTGTGTGTGTGTGTGTGTGTGTGTGTGTGTGAGAGAGAGAGAGAGAGAGAGAGTGAGAGTTGTGTCTTCATAATGTTTTCAATGTAAATACTTTGTAAAACTTACATTGTTCTCTGCCATGTTAATTGTGATGTCTGTTGATTTGGTTTTTGGCAGAGAAGAATTCCAAGTAAATGAGTGTACAAAACGATACCATATTTCTTGTGACAAAACAGCTCAGGATATGAATTCCTTCTATTTGCAGCAGATTATGTGAAATCTCTGAAAAAGGTGGCTACAATATTGCTTCCAAGCAAGCACCTTCAGCAGCCAGAGGAGATGGATGAGGATGTTCCTGACAGTGCCGTGAGTACTGTGTGTGTGTGTGTGTGTGTGTGTGTGTGTGTGTGTGTGTGTGTGTGTGTGTGTGTGTGTGTGTGTGTGTGTGTGTGTATGTGTGTGTGTGTGTGTGTGTTTATATGTGTGTGTGTGTGTGTGTGTGTGTGTGTGTGTGTGTGTGAGTGTGTGTGTCTCTGTGTGAGTGTGTGTGTGTGTGTGTGTGTCTGTGTGTGAGTGTGTGTGTGTCTGTGTGTGTGTGTGTGTGTGTCTGTGTGTGTGTGTGTGTGTGTGTGTGTGTGTATGTGTGTGTGTGTGTGTGTGTGTGTGTGTGTGTGTGTGTCTGTCTGTGTGTGTATGTGTGTGTGCATGCATGTGTGTGCGTGTGTGGGTATGACATCATGTTGTGGCTGTCTGATGGTAACCACGTATCTGTGAGGTGTGGAATGGGATGAGATAAGGGTGGTGGTGGGTGCACTGGGGTCGGTGGATGAGTAAGGTGTGGGGTGAATTGGAACAGGAGTGTGGCATGGGTTGTGACAAGGATATGCTGTGGGTTGGGTTGGGACAAGGGTGTGGGTTATGTTTGGAGAGGGGTGAGGGGAGATGGGTTGGTTGTGGGACTGGACAGAGTTAGGACAAGGGTGTGGCATGGTTTGGGATAGGGGTGGGTTGTGGGATTGGACAGGTGTGGGGCAGAGGTTAGGACTGGGGTGGGACAGGGGTTAGGACTGGGGTGGGACAGAGGTTAGGACTGGGGTGGGACAGGGGTTAGGACTGGGGTGGGACAGAGGTTAGGACTGGGGTGGGACAGGGGTAGGGTGTGGGGTGAGATGGGACAAAGGAGGGACTGGAGGTGGCAGCAAAATAAGTAAGGAAGTGACTGCTCTAAAAAACAAAACTTGATGATGATGATGATGATGTCTACTTGCATAGCGCACATATCCATACGTATGCTCAAAGCGCTTCAGCCGATGTTGAGGCTGTCTCTCAGTGTATCGTGTCTCAAGTCAATGAGACCAGTCTCCTGCTGCCAAGGCCAATTATATTGGCCTAGGGCGCTAAGACTACTGTAAGCACAAAGGAGAATTTGTGCGTGCTGGGTATTTTTTCTGTGGCCGGCACTCACCCGTCAAGGACATGAGCGTCAGGATCTTTATAGTGCGCGATTGATGTTGTGAATGCGTATCACACACTAGACCTCGGTTTATGAAGGTCCCATCCGAAAGACCTGGGGAGAAAGCCCTGAGGAGGGCCGTTTGGTAGCCCTGAAGAGGGCCGTTTGGTACCCGGTTTCACTCCTGGGTGGGGAGAAGCAATGCGAGTTAAGCATCTTGCTCAAGGATGCAACTCTGGGGACCGCGCAGCTTCGAACGCCGCACCCACTGGCCGCAAGCGACTGTAGGTCCAGCGCGCTAACCACTCGGCCACTGCTCTCAACTTGTTAACAAAACTATCACAATGTACACTCTACCAAATGTACATACATGTACTTTTTATCATCAACACCTGCAGATTTTGCTTTTATTTTTTGAAGCTGGGATGTATGTTTTTTCATTTTGTTAATTCATTCAATTGTGCTTTGTATTACAGTGCACCTCTGTGGATGGAGATGAATCAGACGTGGACTCCTTTGTCGAGAGTTATCTCCGGAGCCTCAGCATCTGTCCAAAGTGATCTGTGCATTGCGTTTTCTGTCCTTTTTTCTCCCTGTCGGTATATGTGCCAAAAATGTAATGAAGTCCTAATAACCCCAAGCCAGAAGAAATGGAACTGTTGAAGTTTTTGTCAGAGACTATCAAGTTTTGTCATAGACTGATAGAGAATTCTACACCAGTAATATGGGACTAAAAGAATCTGTTCCCGACAAACCTAACACCTTGAGGCTTACTCTTTTAAGAAGTTTTCAGTGGTGATTTTTAAGTGAAAACTCTTTTGGGGCACAGATCTTCAAGAACATTTTTCTGTGAGCCAACTTTTCCAATGAAAACTTTTCTTCTTGCTAGTTTTTCCTATGTAAACTTTTCTCGGGGTCTCTTAAACTAAAAGACGAGTATGCTGAAAAGATTTGGTAGGAGACTTTTGAATTTTGTCTAAGAAAAATTCAGGTCCAAATCCAAATCAATTTCTTGCCAAATCAAAGCAGACCCTGATGGGATTCTGGTGAAGTAGCTGCAACAACACTGGTGGGTAAAATATGCAACAACACTGGTGGGTAAAATATGCAACAACACTGGTGGGTAAAATATGCAACAACACTGGTGGGTAAAATATGCATCAACACTGGTGGGTAAAATATGCATCAACACTGGTGGGTAAAATATGCAACAACACATTGAAAAATATTTGCTGTTTTCTCCTTTGGCAGGGCTTTGTAGTGTGTCAAGGTTAGATCTTGTCAGTGCCTTAGAGAGTACAGATCCTGTATCTGAACACAGACAATCATCCCTTTGGATGGATGGGTGGGTGGACAGATGGATGGATGGGTGGATTGATGGGTGGGTGGGTGGGTGCATGGGTTTTATAGTCTATTAGCTTTTGTCAGCTATGCAAGGCCAGTGACTACAAGCCCACTAGATCTGCTCAGATTAAGAACAATTCAAGTTCCAATTTTCCTAGTTCTTTGCCTTCTAGGAATCGCGTAAGGAGATGCCACAAGTCTGTTCTTACCCCTTACCCACAGGGGAGAATGTTCATATAAATGCTTGGTTGCTGAACCAAATTCACAATGAAATGTTTCCCTATTTAAATTAAATTTAAAAACACACAACATTTTCCTTTTTTTAAATACACTTGACATACCGCACTGACACATTTACCTGCATCATCCATGAGCAGCTGCTGTGCATTGCATCTTCACTGTCTGCGCTGTCTTCACACTCTAGCACGCCCAGAGAGTACAATTTTACACAGGTGTTCTGTAGAACGCCATCTACTGGGAGGTGCACCCATGACATCTGATGCGAGTGCCTTAGATTACTGACATTCATTCAGCTTCTCTCCTCCCCTGGAACTCAAAGTCTGGTGCTTGAGAGGGCATTGATGGCTTGCTGTGGCTCAGTTCACCCTTGTGTGCGACCCTGAGTTGGCAGGAGGTGGGAACACTGGCCCTGTAGGTTAACGGGACTCTGGGGGTGAGTGGTCAGCGCGCTTGACCTGTAGTCGCTTGCAGCTACTGGGTACGCATTTGAAGCTGTGCATCCTTGAGGAAGACGCTTAGCTAGCATTTGCTTCTCCCCACCCAGGAGTAAAACCGGGTACCTGAGAGGGCAGTGTTGGCAAATTGTAGTGCGATTAACCCTTGTGTGCGGCCATGAGCCTGCATCGGGTTGGAATTCTCCCCAGGGAGCGGAGTTGGTGCTGGTACCTGACTGTGTGCATCTTGAATGGTTGTCACTTGTGTTTGTTGTGAGGTACCAGTGAAGGATTGATCAAGCTGCCCAGTGATCAGGGGGTAAAGTGTCAAGTGGTTTGAGACCCAGACACAGATGATGAATCTCTGTGTGAAACCACACCTTTACCTTTTCTAAAAAATACCTTTTACTCCAAAAGGGAGAGTAGATGATGCTGGTGCCTGTGTGTGGTTTTTCTGTTGCTGTGTTTGTCGTTTGGTGCTTGTAGAGGATTGGTCGAATGTCCCTGTAATCAGGGGGTACAGTGTTGAACAGTTTGAGGCCCAGATATTGATGATGAGGCCTTTGTTAATAATAATAATAATGTGGATTTATATAGTGCCTTACCATGAGTTAAGACATGCTCATGTTACTGCCATAACCTTTAACCTTTCACCTTTGATTGTCCTTGAAGGAGCACAACATAGTGGGAAAGATGACCCCTGCATACTTCCACCTTTCCCAGCCTCAAAGAAGGAGTTTCAGTGGATGAGAAAAGTCTGTTGTAAGGACCTTTGATGAGAAAAATCTGTTGTAAGGACTTTTGATGAGAAAAGTCTGTTGTAAGGACTTTTGATGAGAAAAGTCTGTTGTAAGGACTTTTGATGAGAAAAGTCTGTTGTAAGGACCTTTGATGAGAAAAGTCTGTTGTAAGGACTTTTGATGAGAAAAGTCTGTTGTAAGGACCTTTGATGAGAAAAGTCTGTTGTAAGGACCTTTGATGAGAAAAGTCTGTTGTAAGGACTTTTGATGAGAAAAGTCTGTTGTAAGGACCTTTGATGAGAAAAGGGAGCAGTGAGCAAGTCAAGGAAAATGTGTTACATATTTTATAACCCCTTTTTGAGAGACTGTGCAGGCAGAAATATATTTTCCAGAGCAGACCTTCCCCTTGAGGTGAATACCAAAGAAAAAGCAAATAGCATAGGATGTCAGTGGCTGGAAAAGATGCCCTTCATCAGGCAAATACCAGACAGAAATCAAATATCGTAGAATATCAGTGAGTTGAATTGCCTTTGATGGACATGCGTTGTCATCAACAAGTATGGCAGAAGTTTCCAGCAATAGTGAACTGACCTGTTAGAAATGTGTTTGGCCAAAACTGTGCTAGTGCCAAAACTTAATACCATGGTATTACAGACTGTTTGAAGATAAGCTGGATTAATAGAATGAAAGAGACTTAGGATGGTCCAAGCATGTGAAACCACTGTAGTGATGCTGTGATATGAGATTTTTTTACTGCGTATCTGACAATGAAGCATACTTGCATTGAATAATGGAGATTTTCTCTGTCCGTGGACTGCTATTGAGAGAAAAAATAATTAATTTTTTTTTTGGGGGGGGTAATGAGGTGTTTGATCCAGATTTATGCACCTTTATTTGGGATGAAAATTTGAACATTTTGACACTGCGCAAGGTGTGACGTGTCATCAAGGTGCCTTTCCTGTGTGGGGATTCTATCAGGTACTGAGGTAGCTTGGAAATGTCTTCACAGATATCCAGTCAGAAAATTCTAATCCCCACTGTACCCCTGTGAACTTATCACAGTTCTCCATACAGTACAATTCAGCGCTAATGCAGGCTATAATTTTGGAGACTTCAAGTTTTAAGGCGATCACACATTTTCTTTCTCTCTTTTTCCTGCAAGTTTTTTTTTTCTCCTTCACTTTTTATGTGCACAATTTGATCTCCAGCCTGCTTGTTGGAAAATTGATGTTTCCTTGGCTCCACCCCTTCACTGTTCCAACCAATGGCAGGGCAACTCCACCCAGGCACTGTTATGCAGGAATTCATCAAGAGCAGATAGGCATCTTTGTCACATTGTGTTTTGTGAGGTGGGTGGGTAGGTGGATGGGTGGGTGGGTGGGTAGGTAGGTGGTGGTAGGGTGGGTGGGTGGATGGGTGCTTGGGTAGATGCATGGGTAAATGGGTGGGTGGGTGGGTATTTTGGTAGTGTGGTAAGTAGGTACTTAGGTAGGTAGGTAGGCATAGGTAGGGAGGCGGCAGGCAGGCAGGTAGATAGGAAGGAAGGTAACTAGGTTGGTAGGTAGGTAGGTACATAGGTAGATATTCAGCATCTTCTTTATCCCTACAGATTATTGAAACATGTCCTCATCAACTTTAACAAATTCTTGTTTAGTAGAGTCTATTTTATTCTTTGTGAAGTTGGCTTATTGGAATTTGGCAGTTGCATTTTATCCAATGTCTGTTGTCTTGGTTTAAAAACCAACTTTCTGAAAGAAAATAATCTGTGAAAAAGCAGACAAGACTATTTGATTGGGTAGATTGAACCAGTGGATGGCAGATCTTATTTACCAGTGAACACAAAGAATGCAGTGAAAAACTTCTTACACAGATCATTGTTAACAGCCTCCTGTGTTTTGAACAGTCTTTGCTGGAATGTAACTGTCCACTTGTGAAAACTCAGCAATTACCCTTGGAGCAGTTTACCTCCTGTGCAATATCATATGCTGGATACCACAAATGTTTCTATAAAATTCCATTTTCTGCTTCCTTCTGCTCAAAGATTCCTTTTTATGTGTTGGAAACATTTTTATAATCAGTTCACTTTTGCTTTGTAGGGTCTTTTCCCCCCCTACTGGTATGGTTTTCAATTGGCATTAAAACTGTTTTGTTTTGTTCATGCATAATTTGGGATGTAAATATTTGCCAGTCTTCACAAATGTGCAATAATGACAGAAGATCATGGGCTGTATTTCATCAAGCTAGGAGGTGTTCCCTCGTGTGATTTTCAGATTTCTATTTTTACCTACCCCAAAACTTACATGGAGTGTTTTAAGGCATTTCAGCAATGTGATGGCCAGGTCAGTAGTGTTGAGAATCTGGAAGAGGAAGAGGAGGAAGAAGAGGAGGGAGACAATGACAATGTTGACGACGATAAGCTGTAAAGCTTGTATGTTAATTTCTTAGGCATTTGCCAAGAAAAAGAAAGTGTGTGTTTTTATGTACATACTTCCCCATGCTTTGCCTAAGCTTGTTGTGTTTTCTGAGCACTTTTGACATTTTAAAATGTGTACGAAGTCATTTGCCTTGTGGCTTGCTTCAGTTTTCAATGTGTTACTCTTATTCCTGAGCACCTTTTAACTTCCGATTTCAACTTGCACAGTTGTTAACTTTTTTGCAAGTTTATTCTTTTTCTTTTTTAAGTATACAAAAGAAATGTTAAAAATGATAATCCTGTTTTGTGTACAGTGTTTCAAAGACTTCTCACAGATTTGATGAACTTTGAGTTGAATGTTACACTGTTTGAGGGATGTAGACATACATTTTTGGGGGGCTTATGTGTACATTTCTGAGATGCACATGACAAAAACGCATGAACCTATAATGCATGTAGCTGCATACTTGCATGCTTGCACACATTCTTACATATGAACAGAGAACAATAACACTCAATGCTGCCCACCCCCACCCCCCCCCCCCCCCCCCCACCACCCAATCAGCCAGAATCTCTGGTTACTGGGCTTTTGGGGCCTGCCGCAGTAGCTCAGCCAGGGGCGGCCCCAAGCAGCCAAATAAATGCACACACAGGTATACAAATGCAGATAGATGTATACACATGACATTGCACACACACATGCATGTGTGCAAACGCACACACATGCATATGCACACACACACATACTTGCATTTGTGTTGTTTATCAAAATGTGAGGGACCTGTTGCAGGATAGGGCATTGACAATGCCTTGAAAGTGAGAACAGTTTGTACTATTTGTTTTAGTCAACTTGAATCAGTATTGAAAATAGTAATGATAAAGACTAGCTTTTGCTGTTGCTTGCGCTCTGATTTGCAATACAGTCATGCTTGGAGTATATTTTTTGCCCCCTTTTGAAACATCTACTAGTCAGACATTTTGGATATTGTTAATGCTTATTTGTGTAGTGTTTTTGCAGTCACAAGTGCATTTATGTATATACATAAGTTGTGTATGTTTTGCAAACTCTTAATGCACCCAGAGATAAGATGGAAGAGATGAGAAATGCATGTATACCATAAGTCTACCCATGACTGACTAGGGAGGTCTGTCAAGCAGATTTCCAAATGGAGGCTGCCACAGCATCAGTGCCAAGATCTGGGTAGTCCTGTCTCCATTTTCAGGATGTCCTTCAGAGGGCTCATGGACACAAGTGCACTGGTGACTGTGCATTAGAAAAACCAGGCTAAAATATAAAAAGGAAAACTAAATCTGATTTTTTTTCCAACTACAAAATAGTTTTAGATACAAATTCCAGAGAAATAAAAGAACGAAGAAGAGAGAGAGAAAAAAAGTGTGTTTATAGCTTATACTGTAACATTTTTTTACTTACATGGAAAGGTACAGAAGAAATATTAGGCTTAGCCCTGTAATGGTTTTTGCCAGACATGTCCACAAAAGCTGTTCAGTTGCCTTTTAGCATGGTTTGTCATGCAGGGTAACAGTTGTGTATACCTGGAGAAATCATTATGGACAATGCTGCCCAAGGTCCTTGTGGTAGGTAATAATCAAAGTTGACATTTGATCAATGTGTTACCAGTGAAGCCACAGCAAACCCATGACGTTGTTTTACACTGGAACCTTTTTCCAACTACAAAATAGTATTAGATACGAATTCCAGAGAAATAAAAGAACGAAGAAGAGAGAGAGAAAAAAACGTGTGTTTATAGCTTATACTGTAACATTTGTTTACTTACATGGAAAGGTACAGAAGAAATATTAGGCTTAGCCCTGTAATGGTTTTTGCCAGACATGTCCACAAAAGCTGTTCAGTTGCCTTTTAGCATGGTTTGTCATGCAGGGTAAAAGTTGTGGATACCTGGAGAAATCATTATGGACAATGCTGCCCAAGGTCCTTGTGGTAGGTAATAATCAAAGTTGACATTTGATCAATGTGTTACCAGTGAAGCCACAGCAAACCCATGACGTTGTTTTACACTGGAACCTATTACATGTAGTGCAATTTTCCCAGATGTTTAGCTTTTCCATCATTTTAATGTCCTGGGCCCATATCCAGAACGGCAAGTTATTTTAACCCCGATTTATCTCTAAACTCAGACAATTCCAACTGTCTGTTCCGCTCTCCCTTGGCTGGAAACCAGTATATATAGCAAAGCGCAACCTAGGATCCTCTGACGAGCGTACCTTATCTAACCGATCAAGATAACCTGGGGTTAGGGGATAAATCGAGTGTTAAAAAGATAAATCGCTGTTCTGGATACGGGCCCTGGTATGCAAATGCAAAAAAAAAAAAGTAAATGCAAAACTGTATATGAAAAATTTATTGGAGATGTTATCCTTTGAAGTGGGAAAGTGACTCCAGTTTTTTTAATATTCTGCTCATAATCTAAAGTAAAAGAACGTTTCAGGAATGGTTCATTGTGTAGCATATGAGAACACCATAAATCATGCTTTTTCATGGAGGTGAAATTATGTGTTTTTGTACAATAAATGTGATACATTAGAATCGTGTGGAATAGCCATGACATTTTACCATTGCTGGATGCTTAAATTTTGGTTGGCTTTTTATGCTTTTAAGTGTTACTGCAATGTTGCTGCATTTGGTGGGCAGGATGTACAGCTTTGAATATGGGACATTTTGCAGACATGTGTGTGTCTTTATAGTTCCATCTAGTCTAGAGGATCTGTACACCTTATCTGGAAGTCCAAATTGTTGTGGATCTGATTGTTTTGGGGTTTTCTTTTTTCATGAGTGATTTCCACATACACACCTGGTTCTTTGACTTCGAAATCTGAAATCTTGTGTGTGTGGGTTCTCTGGAAATGATCCACAACCTGCTTACCCTTTCACACCATTGGTCAGGCTTGTTCAGTAAGATGCTTGAAAACTGGGATGTTGAGGTGCTATTGGATGTTCATGAGGCATTTTTTATAATGTACATTTATCTATGATACATCACCTTTTGATAGAGTGCTGAGGCATCTTTTTTCTCTCCCAACACACACACACACACACACACACACACACACACACACACACACACACACACACACACACACACACACACACAAACACACACACACAAACACACACACACAAACACACACACACACACACACACACACACACACACACACACACACACACACACACACACACACACACACACACACACACACACACACACACACACACACACACACACACACACACACACACACACACACAAACACACACACACACACACACACACACACACACACACACACACACACACACACACACACACACACACACATATACAAACACACACACACACACACACACTCACACACACAAACACACACACAAACACACACACACACACACACACACACACACACACACACACACACACACACACACACACACACACATATACAAACACACACACACACACACACACACACAAACACACACACACAAACACACACACACAAACACACACACACATACACACACACACACACACACACACACACACTCACACACACAAACACACACACAAACACACACACACACACACACACACACACACACACACAAACACACACACACACACATATACAAACACACACACACAAACACACACACACATACACACACACACACACACACACCTTATTTCTATCTTGTAACATCAGTAACATGATCACAAAACAATGGAAACTTAACCCCACATTGCATTTGCAGTGATTGTATTGCTTTTTGTGTTTGCATTGTGGGCCTAGCCTTGTGTGTGGAGATGCTGGTTTTTCATGTTATGAGCACTTCTGATGGGAACACTACCCCTCACACAACAGATGTGTGTTTAGAATTCCGCTCAGCCTTCCTCTGTGCCTTGCCTGGGAAAAATACTTTCACAATCTACTACCATAGATTTTAGTCAGAATTTCACATTTGGTCATGTTGAGATATTTGCATATTTTGAAGCCATTTTTATTGCTCTTTTCCAGGGTGAAACTGGTTTTAAAAATCTTATCAGTAGCACCTAGGCTACAGGCTGGTGAAGAAGGTAACCTGGACAATCATTTTGAGAAAATGCATCTTTTTCCAATTGTTTTACAGTTGGTCAATGGGATGGAATTGTTTCAGCAGTGTGACTTTGCAAATTCACATCCAAATTTAAATATAAAAACAATAGATAATAGCAGTAATAGGCAGACAAGTGTAAAAATCAGTGAATCACTCCCAACACCCTTTACATCCATGATGTGTCTCTGGCTTGAGATCTCTCAAGTAATTTCCAGATTCATTGTGTAGTGTAGGGACCCTAGTGTTCATGGTTTGTATTGCATGGATGGTAGCTCAAGGTCTTTCGTGTGTGTGTGCCTTCAATAGGTTTAGTTTTCTACAGGGCAACTCATGAGTGTTCCTTAAGTCCTTCGCACATGCTCAATCCATTGGGGTTTCAAGATAAACTATTTGCCTTAATCTGTGGTTGTTGTGTTTCTTAATAGATTTACTGTTTAAGAATTTTTTCATGAAACTGTAAAACAAAAACAAAAAACAAGCTGGGTTCATGAATAGGCTTTGTTCATATTGAAGGCAGTGCAACATCTGCACACTTGGCTAAGTACATGGAAAAACGCAATGCAACATGAGATTAGACACTGACAATTACCTGGAAATGACCACCTGGAGGAGCCTCATCTGCAGCCATCACACTCGTCTACAGTCTGCTGTGTCCTTGATGCATGCATGCACATGCTAACACATGCATGCACGCACTAACGCATGCATGCACACACATGCATATCAAGAAGACTTTATTCATGAAGAAAATGAGCAATACTGCACACATGAATAAGCAAGAATGTCTTTGTGATTTCATAACCCCATGGGTGGGAATAGCATCAGTAGTACACTTTACAGCACACGCACCAGTGTCATCATCACCAACGTCAGAAGCAGCAGGGCAGTGGCAGGAAGACAGCAACATCACCAGCACCACCGTTATTATCGATTTTTTGGTCATATCCATCATCAAATGAATTTTTAAAATTACATTTCCTTATTTGTCATCATTGTGATAAGTAGTCTCACCACTCTTCATCATTTTTTGAAAGCAAACTTCATTAATTACATATTTGTCATCAGCCATGATAATTCACATATCTGTCGTTTTATTTTGATTAGTTGTCATCAGCAATACACACTTGCATACATACACACACAAATGCTTACATACAGACACAAATGCATACATACACACATGCATGAATGCACACACATACATGCATACACACATGCATGCATACACACATGCATGCATGCACACATGCATGCATACATACGCAATACATGCAAACACATACTATTCTCTCTCCTGTTGTTTCTCAGCCTTTATCTGGCCACCACTCTTCCTTTCTTTGTACTCTGTTTTCTGTTCCTGTTTTCACTTTCTGTTCTCTGCTCTGTAAATCTCGCAGTTTCTCTTCAGATCTGCCTGCTCTTTCCTCTGTAGCTCCTCCACTACATCCACCCCTAGTCTGTTTTCCTCTGTAGCTCCTCCACTACATCCACCCCTATTTTCCTCTGTAGCTCCTCCACTACATCCACCCCTAGTCTGTTTTCCTCTGTAGCTCCTCCACTACATCCACCCCTAGTCTGTTTTCCTCTGTAGCTCCTCCACTACATCCACCCCTATTTTCCTCTGTAGCTCCTCCACTACATCCACCCCTATTTTCCTCTGTAGCTCCTCCACTACATCCACCCCTATTTTCCTCTGTAGCTCCTCCACTACATCCACCCCTATTTTCCTCTGTAGCTCCTCCACTACATCCACCCCTATTTTCCTCTGTAGCTCCTCCACTACATCCACCCCTATTTTCCTCTGTAGCTCCTCCACTACATCCACCCCTAGTCTGTTTTCCTCTGTAGCTCCTCCACTACATCCACCCCTATTTTCCTCTGTAGCTCCTCCCCTACATCCACCCCTAGTCTGTTTTCCTTTGTAGCTCCTCCACTACATCCACCCCTAGTCTGTTTTCCTCTGTAGCTCCTCCACTACATCCACCCCTATTTTCCTCTGTAGCTCCTCCACTACATCCACCCCTAGTCTGTTTTCCTCTGTAGCTCCTCCACTACATCCACCCCTAGTCTGTTTTCCTCTGTAGCTCCTCCACTACATCCACCCCTATTTTCCTCTGTATCTCCTCCACTACATCCACCCCTATTTTCCTCTGTAGCTCCTCCACTACATCCACCCCTAGTCTGTTTTCCTCTGTAGCTCCTCCACTACATCCACCCCTATTTTCCTCTGTAGCTCCTCCACTACATCCACCCCTATTTTCCTCTGTAGCTCCTCCCCTACATCCACCCCTAGTCTGTTTTCCTCTGTAGCTCCTCCACTACATCCACCCCTATTTTCCTCTGTAGCTCCTCCACTACATCCACCCCAAGTCTGTTTTCCCCTCATGCTTCTCCCCTCCTCCCTTCCATACCGACATTTCCAACAGAACCCTTGCACCAACAGTTTGTGGTGACTGTCATGGAAGCATGGCTTGTCCCGACACAGCTGCTGGGATTTGCTGTGCTCCAAAGGGGACACTCATCTGCTTGGTATCAGCACTCGAACTGGTCCATCATGTGACCTCTTCCTGCCCAGACTCCTCGGCATCCGATATCACTGACACACTGAGATATTTTGCTTGGCTTTTATTGGTTAATTTGGGCAACCCAAGCAGTGTTAGGCCTGGAACCACACGGTGATGAACAGTTCTGAGGGACCTATCGGGAGTACGATTTGATGGAGAAACCTGCCTCACTCAGCTAATTGCAAAGAGGTATGCATTTGCGGATTTTGTGCTGATAACAAGTTGTCAGGGAAGGTTGTGTGTGTGTGTGTGTGTGTGTGCGTGTGTGTGTGTGTGTGTGCGCGCATGCGTGCGTGTGTATGCGTGCGTGCGTGCGTGCGTCCCTCTCTTTCTCCCTACCTCCCTCCCTCCCTCCCTCTCTCTCTCTCTCTCTCTCTCTCTCTCTCTCTCTCTCTCTCTCTCTCTCTCTCTCTCTCTCTCTCTCACTCTCTCTCTCTTACACACACACACACACACACACACACACACACACACACACACAGAGAACATAGAGGCGCGCGCGCGTGTGTGTGTGTACGTGTGTGTGTGTGTGTGAGTGTGTGTGTGTGTGTGTGAGTGCGTGTGTGTGTTTGCGCGTGCGTGGTTATGTGTTCGTCTTACTCTTGGTGATCTTCTCTTCAGAATCCTTCCAGCTTGTGCAAGGACGGTAGAACCAGACTCAGGCGTGATCGAGTTTCTTAGAATATGCTTTTTGTTCAAATCAGGACGGCAGCGCAAACAGCCGCTCGCACCTATAGTGGGGCTTGTAACGTTCCAAAGTATGAACCGTTCCAAAGTATGAACCGGAAATCGTCGCAGAGTTATCTGCCCGGCTCTCTCTTTATGCGATTTACCGCTCCTGCACCTGTTCTTCGCATGGAATATATCCCGACAAACGACGCATTAGTTGCTTTACGAGTTTTTGTGTTTTTGGTGCATTTGTGTCGTTTAACACATAATGTAGCGTTCAAAAAAAAATTTCCCGTGAAAAGCCGTCTCCCCTGCCGGAAATAATATGGGAGTCACCTCCCTGTAGTCTATTTGTAGTCTGGTTTTATAAAACGCGACCGTTGACTGACTTGGCACGCCCGGGGAGTTATGCTAAGATCCGGCCGCGTTAATATATCTGCGTTTTGTGACAAACGTCTTGCTCGGCGGTACTGTACTCCATGCACCTTAACGGTGCGCGTGATTCGGGTGTAATCTTAAGCTAAACGACGTTCCGAATGTTTCCGACTTCGACCATTTCAGCAGCGCCAATAAACGTCGTTTAGCTTAAGATTACACCCGAATCACGTGCACCGTTAAGGTGCATGGAGTACAGTACCGCCGAGCAAGACGTTTGTCACAAAACGCAGATATATTTACGCGGCCGGATCTTAGCATAACTCCCAGGGTGTGCCAAGTCAGTCAGGCGGAGTGGCGGGTGCCGTCTCTTTATTAGAGTCGAATTATTAAGAGTACCGGGCAGAAAACTCTGCGACGATTTCCGGTTCATACTTTGGAACGGTTCATACTTTGGAACGTTACAGGGCTCCGTCCCCACGCACTCCTAGCAAACTCCGAGGTTTCGAGTGCCGAGAACGAGTCTCTTACTTCTCGCTCCTGTACGGTTTAAATATCCTGTGTGACCGATTCTAGAACCTTCTGGGCGACTCCCGCGCTGCTAATTACCCTGCAAGACGGGGGAGCCCGGTGTCGCGAAATATTTTATCCCTGTGATATTTTATGGCGGAAGTGCTTCTCCGCATGCGCGAAATTGGGTGCGAAAATAAAAAATAATGTTAGTCTTTCCAACTTTCACGTCACCGTTTGCTACATTAGCAACACTGTTTTTACACTGGTTTGATCAATTCAGTGGTTTAAATCATGGCATGCAGATTGTTGTACACAATTTTGCGCATGCGCAGAAGCACTTCCGCCATAAAATATCACAGGGATAAAATATTTCGCGACACCGGTAGTACTAAAGTGCGGAATCCTGCGGAATCTACGAAATCCTCCAGAATCCTGCGGGATCCACCAAAATCACAACAGAATCGGACCCAAATTACCGGATCGCGAATGAATTAGAAGAATGAAGAATTTCTAAACATTTCTGCTCTCAATATAGACAGGGAGTCGAAAAACGCCAAGACTGAAACATGCGCAAAACAGCGCGTGCGTAGGGCTGAATGAGTCGTATACGTTGTCGGCAGAGACTATCCCTGCGTTCCGTTGACTCTGCTTCATCTCTGCTACAGTGTAGCAGGGTCACGAGTTTCGATTGGTCGGTTTCTTTAATTACTTTAAAAGCACGTTACCATTAAAAGTAGAGGGTTTTGGAGGCCCTCTTTGGATACATGAATCCCTAAAATGATTTCACATTCAATTATATCCCTCTTGATCAAATAGACAACTTCATAAAAGCATTAGGGTCGAAAATCCATTAATAACAAAAGGGAGGTAACCATCACCAGTCATAGAGGAAGGTCAAGGGAATCCAAACATGTGTGTCGTCTGCTAAATCGTTACACTCATGGGTATAAATGCCGACGTTTACTACAACTATCAAACCAAGACATACAATCCACTCTGCAACGGTGATGAGAGCACGAAAACATTTATTTCTTCGAAATTTGACAGCAATCGGCACGTTTGCCACTTCCATGGTATGTAAACTCCATGGTTTGAAGCATGTTTACCGTGCAAGTCCGTAGATTGACTTCCAATTAGTTCTGTTTAGTATGAGCCAATCAAATGCGGCTATGAGTTCTGTAGCTTCATTGTTGCTAGGCACAGCAGGTGGCGCACTCTAGTGTGAAGCAGTTAGAGCTCCTTCTGAGACGCTCGAGCTGCTGCGCGACCTTGACAGGAAGTTGACCTCTGCCACTGGGTGAAACGTCACCAAAGATTGTGTATGAATGATTTTCGACCCTAATACTTTTATTTAGTCGTTTCTTCGATCAAGAGTGATAAATGTGAGTGTAAAATAATATTGGGGATTCGTGTATTCAAAGAGGGCCCCCAAAACCCTATACTTTTAATGATAATGTGCTTTAAAAGTTATTAAATAAAACCAACCAATCAAAACTCTTGAGGCTGCTACACTGTAGCAGAGATGAAGCAGAGTCAACGGAACGCAGGGTATATAGTCCCTGCATTCCGTTGACTCTGCTTCATCTCTGCTACGGTGTAGCAGGGTCACGAGTTTCGATTGGTCGGTTTCTTTAATTATTTTTAAAGCACGTTACCATTAAAAGTAGAGGGTTTTGGAGGCCCTCTTTGAATACACGAATCCCCAATATTATTTCACACTCAAATTTATCACTCTTGATCGAAGAAACGACTTAATACAAGTATTAGAGTCGAAAATCATTCATACACAATCTTTGGTGACGTTTCACCCAGTGGCAGAGGTCAGCTTCCTGTCAAGGTCGCGCAGCAGCTAGAGCATCTCAGAAGGCGCTCTAAATGCTTCACACTAGAGTGCGCCACTTGCTGTGCCTAGCAACGATGAAACTACAGAACTCGTAGCCGCATTTGATTGGCTCATACTAAACACAACTAATTGGAAGTCACTCCACGGACTTGCACGGTAAACATGCTTCGAACCATGGAGTTTACACACCATGGAAGTGGCAAACGTGCCGATTGCTGTCACATTTCGAAGAAATAAATGTTTTCGTGCTCTCATCACCGTGGCAGAGTGGATCGTATGTCTTGGTTTGATATTTGTAGTAAACGTCGGCATTTATACCCATGAGTGTAACGATTTAGCAGACGACACACATGTTTGGATTCCCTTGACCTTCCTCTCTGACTAGTGATGGTTACCTCCCTTTTGTTATTAATGGATTTTCAACCCTAATGCTTTTATTAAGCTGTCTATTCGATGAAGAGGGATATAAATGAATGTGAAATTATTTAGGGGATCCATGTATCCAAAGAGGGCCTCCAAAACCCTCTACTTTTAATGGTAACGTGCTTTAAAAATAATTAAAGAAACCGACCAATCGAAACTCGTGACCCTGCTACACCGTAGCAGAGATGAAGCAGAGTCAACGGAACGCAGGGATAGTCTCTGCCGACAACGTATACGACTCATTCAGCCCTACGCACGCGCTGTTTTGCGCATGTTTCAGTCTTGGCGTTTTTCGACTCCCTGTCTATATTGAGAGCAGAAATGTTCAGAAATTCTTCATTCTTCTAATTCATTCGCGATCCGGTAACTTGGGTCCGATTCTGTTGTGATTTTGGTGGATCCCGCAGGATTCTGGAGGATTTCGGTAGATTCCGCAGGATTCCGCACTTTAGTACTACCGGTGTCGCGAAATATTTTATCCCTGTGATATTTTATGGCGGAAGTGCTTCTGCGCATGCGCGAAATTGTGTACAACAATCTGCATGCCATGATTTAAACCACTGAATTGATCAAACCAGTGTAAAAACAGTGTTGCTAATGTAGCAAACGGTGACGTGAAAGTTGGAAAGACTAACATTAATTTTTATTTTCGCACCCAATTTCGCGCATGCGGAGAAGCACTTCCGCCATAAAATATCACAGGGATAAAATATTTCGCGACACCGGGCTCCCCCGTCTTGCAGGGTAATTAGCAGCGCGGGAGTCGCCCAGAAGGTTCTAGAATCGGTCACACAGGATATTTAAACCGTACAGGAGCGAGAAGTAAGAGACTCGTTCTCGGCACTCGAAACCTCGGAGTTTGCTAGGAGTGCGTGGGGACGGAGCCCTGTAACGTTCCAAAGTATGAACCGTTCCAAAGTATGAACCGGAAATCGTCGCAGAGTTTTCTGCCCGGTACTCTTAATAATTCGACTCTAAAAAGAGACGGCACCCGCCACTCCGCCTGACTGACTTGGCACACCCTGGGAGTTATGCTAAGATCCGGCCGCGTAAATATATCTGCGTTTTGTGACAAACGTCTTGCTCGGCGGTACTGTACTCCATGCACCTTAACGGTGCACGTGATTCGGGTGTAATCTTAAGCTAAACGACGTTTATTGGCGCTGCTGAAATGGTCGAAGTCGGAAACATTCGGAACGTCGTTTAGCTTAAGATTACACCCGAATCACGCGCACCGTTAAGGTGCATGGAGTACAGTACCGCCGAGCAAGACGTTTGTCACAAAACGCAGATATATTAACGCGGCCGGATCTTAGCATAACTCCCCGGGCGTGCCAAGTCAGTCAACGGTCGCGTTTTATAAAACCAGACTACAAATAGACTACAGGGAGGTGACTCCCATATTATTTCCGGCAGGGGAGACGGCTTTTCACGGGAAATTTTTTTTTGAACGCTACATTATGTGTTAAACGACACAAATGCACCAAAAACACAAAAACTCGTAAAGCAACTAATGCGTCGTTTGTCGGGATATATTCCATGCGAAGAACAGGTGCAGGAGCGGTAAATCGCATAAAGAGAGAGCCGGGCAGATAACTCTGCGACGATTTCCGGTTCATACTTTGGAACGGTTCATACTTTGGAACGTTACAAGCCCCACTATAGGTGCGAGCGGCTGTTTGCGCTGCCGTCCTGATTTGAACAAAAAGCATATTCTAAGAAACTCGATCACGCCTGAGTCTGGTTCTACCGTCCTTGCACAAGCTGGAAGGATTCTGAAGAGAAGATCACCAAGAGTAAGACGAACACATAACCACGCACGCGCAAACACACACACGCACTCACACACACACACACACACTCACACACACACACACACGTACACACACACACGCGCGCGCGCCTCTATGTTCTCTGTGTGTGTGTGTGTGTGTGTGTGTGTGTGTGTGTGTGTGTGTAAGAGAGAGAGAGTGAGAGAGAGAGAGAGAGAGAGAGAGAGAGAGAGAGAGAGAGAGAGAGAGAGAGAGAGAGAGAGAGAGAGGGAGGGAGGGAGGGAGGTAGGGAGAATGAGAGGGACGCACGCACGCACGCACGCATACACACGCACGCATGCGCGCACACACGCACACACCCACACACACACACACACACACACACAACCTTCCCTGACAACTTGTTATCAGCACAAAATCCGCAAATGCATACCTCTTTGCAATTAGCTGAGTGAGGCAGGTTTCTCCATCAAATCGTACTCCCGATAGGTCCCTCAGAACTGTTCATCACCGTGTGGTTCCAGGCCTAACACTGCTTGGGTTGCCCAAATTAACCAATAAAAGCCAAGCAAAATATCTCAGTGTGTCAGTGATATCGGATGCCGAGGAGTCTGGGCAGGAAGAGGTCACATGATGGACCAGTTCGAGTGCTGATACCAAGCAGATGAGTGTCCCCTTTGGAGCACAGCAAATCCCAGCAGCTGTGTCGGGACAAGCCATGCTTCCATGACAGTCACCACAAACTGTTGGTGCAAGGGTTCTGTTGGAAATGTCGGTATGGAAGGGAGGAGGGGAGAAGCATGAGGGGAAAACAGACTTGGGGTGGATGTAGTGGAGGAGCTACAGAGGAAAATAGGGGTGGATGTAGTGGAGGAGCTACAGAGGAAAACAGACTAGGGGTGGATGTAGGGGAGGAGCTACAGAGGAAAATAGGGGTGGATGTAGTGGAGGAGCTACAGAGGAAAATAGGGGTGGATGTAGTGGAGGAGCTACAGAGGAAAACAGACTAGGGGTGGATGTAGTGGAGGAGCTACAGAGGAAAATAGGGGTGGATGTAGTGGAGGAGATACAGAGGAAAATAGGGGTGGATGTAGTGGAGGAGCTACAGAGGAAAACAGACTAGGGGTGGATGTAGTGGAGGAGCTACAGAGGAAAACAGACTAGGGGTGGATGTAGGGGAGGAGCTACAGAGGAAAATAGGGGTGGATGTAGTGGAGGAGCTACAGAGGAAAACAGACTAGGGGTGGATGTAGTGGAGGAGCTACAGAGGAAAACAGACTAGGGGTGGATGTAGTGGAGGAGCTACAGAGGAAAATAGGGGTGGATGTAGTGGAGGAGCTACAGAGGAAAACAGACTAGGGGTGGATGTAGTGGAGGAGCTACAGAGGAAAATAGGGGTGGATGTAGTGGAGGAGCTACAGAGGAAAATAGGGGTGGATGTAGTGGAGGAGCTACAGAGGAAAATAGGGGTGGATGTAGTGGAGGAGCTACAGAGGAAAATAGGGGTGGATGTAGTGGAGGAGCTACAGAGGAAAATAGGGGTGGATGTAGTGGAGGAGCTACAGAGGAAAATAGGGGTGGATGTAGTGGAGGAGCTACAGAGGAAAACAGACTAGGGGTGGATGTAGTGGAGGAGCTACAGAGGAAAACAGACTAGGGGTGGATGTAGTGGAGGAGCTACAGAGGAAAATAGGGGTGGATGTAGTGGAGGAGCTACAGAGGAAAATAGGGGTGGATGTAGTGGAGGAGCTACATAGGAAAGAGGAGCTATAGGCAGATCTGAAGAGAAACTGCGAGATTTACAGAGCAGAGAACAGAAAGTGAAAACAGGAACAGAAAACAGAGTACGAAGAAAGGAAGAGTGGTGGCCAGATAAAGGCTGAGAAACAACAGGAGAGAGAATAGTACATGTGTTTACATGTATTGCGTATGTATGCATGCATGTGTGTGCATTCATGTGTGTATGCATGCATGTGTGTATGCATGTATGTGTGTGCATTCATGCATGTGTGTATGTATGCATTTGTGTCTGTATGTAAGCATTTGTGTGTGTATGTATGCAAGTGTGTATTGCTGATGACAACTAATCAAAATAAAATGACAGATATAATCATGGCTGATGACAAATATGTCATTAATGAAGTTTGCTTTAAAAAAATGAAGAGTGGTGAGACTACTCATCACAATGATGACAAATAAGGAAATGTAATTTTAAAAATTCATTTGATGATGGATATGACCAAAAAATCGATATTAAAGGTGGTGCTGGTGATGTTGCTGTCTTCCTGCCACTGCCCTGCTGCTTCTGACGTTGGTGATGATGACACTGGTGCGTGTGCTGTAAAGTGTACTACTGATGCTATTCCCACCCATGGGGTTATGAAATCACAAAGACATTCTTGCTTATTCATGTGTGCAGTATTGCTCATTTTCTTCATGAATAAAGTCTTCTTGATATGCATGTGTGTGCATGCATGCGTTAGTGCGTGCATGCATGTGTTAGCATGTGCATGCATGCATCAAGGACACAGCAGACTGTAGACGAGTGTGATGGCTGCAGATGAGGCTCCTCCAGGTGGTCATTTCCAGGTAATTGTCAGTGTCTAATCTCATGTTGCATTGCGTTTTTCCATGTACTTAGCCAAGTGTGCAGATGTTGCACTGCCTTCAATATGAACAAAGCCTATTCATGAACCCAGCTTGTTTTTTGTTTTTGTTTTACAGTTTCATGAAAAAATTCTTAAACAGTAAATCTATTAAGAAACACAACAACCACAGATTAAGGCAAATAGTTTATCTTGAAACCCCAATGGATTGAGCATGTGCGAAGGACTTAAGGAACACTCATGAGTTGCCCTGTAGAAAACTAAACCTATTGAAGGCACACACACACGAAAGACCTTGAGCTACCATCCATGCAATACAAACCATGAACACTAGGGTCCCTACACTACACAATGAATCTGGAAATTACTTGAGAGATCTCAAGCCAGAGACACATCATGGATGTAAAGGGTGTTGGGAGTGATTCACTGATTTTTACACTTGTCTGCCTATTACTGCTTTTATCTATTTAAATTTGGATGTGAATTTGCAAAGTCACACTGCTGAAACATCCATCCCATTGACCAACTGTAAAACAATTGGAAAAAGATGCATTTTCTCAAAATGATTGTCCAGGAGGTTACCTTCTTCACCAGCCTGTAGCCTAGGTGCTACTGATAAGATTTTAAAACTAGTTTCAACTTGGAAAACAGCAATAAAAATGGCTTCAAATTACGCAAATATCTCAACATGACCAAATGTGAAATTCTGACTCTGGTAGGAGATTGTGAAAGTATTTTTCCCCAGACAAGGCACAGAGGAAGGCTGAGCGGAACGCTAAACACACATCTGTTGTGTGAGGGGCAGTTTTCCCATCAGAAGTGCTCATAACATGAAAAACTAGCATATCCACACGCAAGGCTAGGCCCACAATGCAAACACAACAAGAAGGGCAAAGCCCATACGACTCACATGCTTGACCTTGACCTTTATATGACCTTGACCTTCGGGTGACCTTCAAGGTCAAACAACTAAACCTACCAATGACATCATACACAAAGAAATGCTTTACACATTTTTCCTACCAAAATACATGTGACCTTGACACAATGGTGCTTATTGGCACTTTCTACCATGAGATATAGTCACTTTTAGTGGTTCACTACCCCATTTTGGTCACATTTCATAAGGGTCAAAGTGACCTTGACCTTGATGATATGTGAACAAATGTGTCTCATGATGAAAGTATAACATGTGCCCCACATAATTATTAAGTTTGAAACAGTTATCTTCCATAGTTCAGGGTCAAGGTCACTTCAAAATATGTATACAATCCAACTTTGAAGAGCTCCTGTGACCTTGACCTTGAAGCAAGGTCAACCAAACTGGTATCAAAAGATAGGGCTTGCTTTGACCTATATACCACTTGTAGCTAAGGTCGCCATTCTCAATAACGTGGGAGAAAATTGGGAAAATGTGAAAAATGACTGTTTTTGAGACCACATTTATGGCTCCTGTGACCTTGACCTTGAAGCAAGGTCAAGTCACTATGTATGTTTTTTGAGGCCTTGTCATCATACACCATCATGCCACATTTGGTGTTGATAGACTTAATAGTCTCCGAGAAAAATCCAACGTTTAAGTTTTTTACGGACGCCCGGACGGACGCCCGGACGGACGGACGACACGGCTCAGTACATAGACTCACTTTTGCTTCGCATGTGAGTCAAAAAGCAATACAATCACTGCAAATGCAATGTGGGGTTAAGTTTCCAATGTTTTGTGATCATGTTACTGATGTTACAAGATAGAAATAATGTGTGTGTGTGCATGTGTGTGTGTGTGTGTGCGTGTGTATGTGTGTGTGTGTGTGTGTGTGTGTGTGTTGGGAGAGAAAAAAGATGCCTCAGCACTCTATCAAAAGGTGATGTATCATAGATAAATGTACATTATTAAAAAATACCTCATGAACATGCAATAGCACTTCAACATCCCAGTTTTCGAGCATCTTACTGAACTAGCCTGACCAATGATGTGAAAGGGTAAGCTGGTTGTGAATAATTTCCAGAGAACACACACACACAGGATTTCAGATTTCGAAGTCAAAGAACCAGGTGTGTATGTGGGAATCACTCAGGAAAAAAGAAAACCCCAAAACAATCAGATCCACAACAATTTGGACTTCCAGATAAGGGTTACAGATCCTCTAGACTAGATGGAACTTTAAAGACACACACACGTCTGCAAAATGTCCCATATGCAAAGCTGTACGTCCTGCCCACCAAATGCAGCAACATTGCAGTAACACTTAAAAGCATAAAAAGCCAACCAAAATTTAAGCATCCAGCAATGGTAAAATGTCATGGCTATTCCACACAATTCTAATGTATCACATTTGTTGTACAAAAACACATAATTTCACCTCAATGAAAAGCATGATTTATGGTGTTTTCATATACTACACAATGAACCCTTACTGAAACGTTCTTTTACTTTAGATTATAAGTAGAATATTTAAAAAACTGGAGTCACTTTCCCACTTCAAAGGATAACATCTCCAATAAACTTTTCATATACAGTTTTGCGTTTACTTTTTTTTTTGCATTTGCATACCAGGGCCCGTATCCAGAACGACGATTTATCTTTTTAACACTCGATTTATCCCCTAACCCCGGGTTATCTTGATCGGTTAGATAAGGTATGCTCGTCAGAGGATCCTAGGTTGCGCTTTGCTATATATACTGGTTTCCAGCCAAGGGAGAGCGGAACAGACAGTTGGAATCGTCCGAGTTTAGAGATAAATCAGGGTTAAAATAACTCGCCGTTCTGGATACGGGCCCAGGACATTAAAATGATGGAAAAGCTAAACATCTGGGAAAATTGCACTACATGTAATAGGTTCCAATGTAAAACAACGTCATGGGTTTGCTGTGGCTTCACTGGTAACACATTGATCAAATGTCAACTTTGATTATTACCTACCACAAGGACCTTGGGCAGCATTGTCCATAATGATTTCTCCAGGTATACACAACTATTACCCTGCATGACAAACCATGCTAAAAGGCAACTGAACAGCTTTTGTGGACATGTCTGGCAAAAACCATTACAGGGCTAAGCCTAATATTTCTTCTGTACCTTTCCATGTAAGTAAAAAAAATGTTACAGTATAAGCTATAAACACACTTTTTTTTTCTCTCTCTTCTTCGTTCTTTTATTTCTCTGGAATTCGTATCTAATACTATTTTGTAGTTGGAAAAAGAAATCAGATTTTGTTTTCCTTTTTATATTTTTGCCTGTTTTTTTTCATGCACAGTCACCAGTGCACTAGTGTCCACAGCCCTCTGAAGGACATCCTGAAAATGGAGACTGGACTACCCAGATCTTGGCACTGATGCTGTGGCATTTGGAAATCTGCTTGACAGAACCTCCCTAGTCAGCCATGGGTAGACTTATGGTATACATGCATTTCTCATCTCTTCCATCTTATCTCTGGGTGCATTAAGAGTTTGCAAAACATACACAACTTATGTATATACATAAATGCACTTGTGACTGCAAAAACACTACACAAATAAGCATGAACAATATCCAAAATTTCTGACTAGTACATGTTTCAAAAAGGGGGCAAAAATATACTCCAAGCATGACTGTATTGCAAATCAGAGCGCAAGCAACAGCAAAAGCTAGTCTTTATCATTACTATTTTCAATACTGAATCAAGTTGACTAAAACAAATAGTACAAACTTTTCTCAGTTTCAAGGCATTGTCAATGCCCTATCCTGCAACAGGTCCCTCACATTTTGATAAACATCACAAATGCAAGTATGTGTGTGTGTGCATTTGCATGTGTGTGCGTTTGCACACATGCATGTGTGTGCGTTTGCACACATGCATGTGTGTGCATGTGCATACATCTATTTGCATTTGTATACCTGTGTGTGCATTTATTTGACTGCTTGGGGCCCCCCTTGGCTGAGCTACTGGGGTAGGCCACAAAAGCCCAGCAACCAGAGGTTCGGGCTGATTGGGTGTGGGGTGGGGAGGTGGGGGGGGGGGGGGGGGGGGGAGGTGGAGGGGGGTGGAGGGGTGGGGTGGGGTGGGCAGCATTGAGTGTTATTGTTCTCTGTTCATATGTAAGAATGTGTGCAAGCATGCAAGTATGCAGCTACATGCATTATAGGTTCATGCATTTTTATCATGTGCATCTCAGAAATGTACACATAAGCCCCCAAAAATGTATGTCTACATCCCTCAAACAGTGTAACATTCAACTCAAAGTTCATCAAATCTGTGAGAAGTCTTTGAAACACTGTACACACAACAGGATTATCATTTTTAAAATTTCTTTTGTATACTTAAAAAAAAAGAATAAACTTGCTAAAAAGTTAACAACTGTGCAAGTTGAAATCGGAAGTTAAAAGGTGCTCAGGAATAAGAGTAAAACATTGAAAACTGAAGCAAGCAACAAGGCAAATGACTTCATACACATTTTAAAATGTCAAAAGTGCTCAGAAAACACAACAAGCTTCGACAAAGCATGGGGAAGTATGTACATAAAAACACACACTTTCTTTTTCTTGGCAAATGTCTAAGAAATTAACACACAAGCTTTACAGCTTATCGTCATCAACATTGTCATTGTCTCCCTCCTCTTCCTCTTCCAGATTCTCAACACTACTGACCTGGCCATCACATTGCTGAAATGCCTTAATTTATAACACTCCATGTAAGTTTTGGGGTAGGTAAAA
>JAWQFJ010029118.1:30000-33750 GCA_034096865.1 Theodoxus fluviatilis | reverse complement strand
TTCACTTCACTTCTTCACTCCACTCCACTCCACTCCACTCCACTCCACTCCACTCCACTCCACTCCACTCCAGTTCACTTCACTTCACTTCACTTCACTTCACTTCACTCCACTCCACTCTACTTCAGTTCACTTTACTTCACTTCACTTCAGTTCACTTCACTTCACTTCACTTCACTTCACTTCACTTCACTTCACTTAAGTTTTGCCCAAATAATCAGCTTACCTCAGTTAAGTTCTGTTCAATTCAGCACAGCTCAGCTCAGCTCAGTTCAATTCAGCTCAGCTCAGTTCAATGTTGTTCAGTTTAGCTCGGTTCGGTTGAGTCTGGCCCAGTACAGTTCAGTTTCTTGCCTTTTACGAAAGTGCGTCTGTGGTAGAAGCACGCTGCATGGTGGGGGTGGAGGGCCGCACGCTGTTCTTGCAACCTCTGCACAGCAACAGCCGTTCAGCCGCTCTTCGGAAGGGCACGTTGAAGGCCAGGTACAGGAAAGGGTTGAGGGCAGAGTTGGAGTAGCCGAACCACACCGTCAGGTCGATGGCCAAGGTAGGCAGGCAGCCACAGAGGGTGTGAGAGGCGTTCAACAGAACAAACGGCCACCAGCACAGGAGGAAGCACCCCGTCAGCAGACCCACCGTGCGAGTGGCCTTGCTTTGCAGGGACGGCCTGTGCTCCCTCGAGTGACCCCCTAGCTGGCCTTCTGGCTGACCCAAGGATCCAAGGCCTGACTCCTGTGCGTGAACCGCTCTGGCCTGCCGCCTGGCCACCAGGCAAAGACGCAGGTTGAGTGTCAGGACCACGATGGTGGGTACCAGAAAGCTCAGACTCCCAGCCGTCAGCATGTAAGGTATGTTGACCTGAGGAAGACACAGATGGGATCCTGTGTGTGCACTGTGTGCATGTCGATGCGTGGTGGTACTTTTACTAGTGATATTTGTATGACCTCGCACCACAAAGCAATTGTTCGTTACCTTTCGGTGATTTTGAGTTTTGTATGTATCAATGAAAATAACATAAATGAGAGAACGCTTTCCAGTGTTGCAGGAATAAAGACCCTGTACCTTTGCGACTTGCATTTTGTGAAAAATGTATGTAAAGTCACACGGCGAAAGTTTTTGGTGATATAAAACATTCTCTCATTTCAAACCTTCTGCTGGCGTTCAAATCATATTCCCTGAATTTCAAGGTTCCCGAATTGTTCACTGTTTATGCCCGACCAGATTTCACAGTATTTTGGGGATATGAAGTGCACCAATTTCACCTTTTCTGACTTCTGGTGGTTAAAAAAAAAGAACATTTCAAGTCAGTCATAGCATTATTGAAGTTTATGATTATATACATTTTTAGCCGGATTCATTCAAAACGGCAATTAATTTTTAATAAAAAAGAAGGATGTAAAAGCCAAAACAGTGAAAACCTCAAAGTTGACGAGTATATTTCTGCTTACCCTTGTTCGCTGTTTTCTCGAAACTACATTAGGTAACAAGCGACTCCTTTTGTAATGTAGGGTCAAATATGTGACCCGTTTTCACGAACTAAATCTTAACTCGCACGCAGCAAAATCGCAGTAGAGGTGGACAAAGGTGATGAGGGTGGATTTTGTGTATTTTCACGTTTTGGCAAAACTGAATCCTACATACACTTAATTTTTTATAATCGAATGTTGGAAAGTTTCTTTTTAGCTATAAAGACACACCAAAAATTGCTCTTGATTGCACCTACCAATTGTAAAATATTATACATTCTCTTCCTCCGTTTTGCATTTTCAATTGAATAATAAAAAGCATTTGTTGTCAAAATCAAATACTTCTCCATTTATTTATCATTCTATGTTCAGAAATAGATTTTCTCTACTAACCTGCCAAATTTTGAGCTGATGCATACATTGAAAAGGTCCGTTGCGTCAGCATATCACTTCTGTTTGTGTGAGTATAACTTAAACAGTTTTCAGAGTAGAAGTTTGATTTTTATATCAAATGAAATATAAATGTTTGCAAATTTTGAAAACATAAATATCTCAAATCTAATTATTGCGAGTTAAGACTCAGTTTGTGAAAACGGGTCACACATATATAAAGTGAAGAATATGGATTTTGGTAGGACCGTCAACTCTGGGCATACACGCCAAAGCGGGTTAATAGGAAGCATTTGATTGGCTGATTGGCTACATCCCCTGCATAGGAGGGCCTAATTGTTTAATTATTAATCTGTCGGTATCACTAATTGTTATTAATTAGTTGTAAATTCGAGCCGAAATATTCTAAGGTACGTGTATTTCAAGATTTCTTGATCACTTTATCAAATCATGCCTTTGTAATTATGTATAAATATTGGCAAGGAGTGACCTAATACAGGTACGTGCTGCCAGAATCCACAATTATTTTCTTCAATCTGTCTTCGGGTTTGTAGATTTAGTCAGTGGTAATTTATACTGGCAAGATCAAAGTCTCGAAGTAGGGGACGGGCATCATGGAATGAATGAATCAGTATATAAATGAATAAATGAACAAACAAACCAACGAATGAACGAAAGAACGAATGACTGAATAAATGAACTAACAAATGACTGAATGAATGAACGGATGAATGGATGAAAAATGCAAAATGAATGAATGCATAATTGGATAGTTGAATGAATGGATGGATGAATGAACAAATGAATGAATGAATGAATGAATGAATGAATAAATGAGGCTTTTCCGCCTATCAGTCTTTGTAGGCTATGTAAGGTCATTGTCTACAAATTCACTAGCGTTGGTCAGAGAAAAACAAGTCAAGTCTTGATTTTCCTAAGTATTCGCCATTTACGAATCGCGTAGCCAGACGCAGTTGGTGAACTCTGGCCCTCAACCCGCAGGGGGTGGCCGGGCCTCCAAGAACGAAGGCGACATAGAGGAGGAAAACCGGACTTAGTACCTGAAGGGAACTGGACGATTATCAGAGAGATTAAAGTCACAACCTCGCGCACTTCCATGGAGTCGGTAGCAGATATATCAGCATTGCTGAATCGTACTCGTCCGGGTTGAATCGTAGGGGAGAGCGGGGCTGGTTGTAACAATTTTTAAATTACGACTCATCACGCAATACATACTTAACATTTAAGCAACTTTAATCAATCAATCAAAACTAAAAACATTCGTTTTAACGTTGAAACTGAAACAATTGTTCAAATCTGCACCGTTTGTCTCCAAGGTGAACAAAACTGACGTAACCCTACTTGTTACAACTTGCCCCACATGCGGGGTAAGTTGTAACAAGTCGTGGGGCTGGTTTTAACACAATGATATTGGACATTAAAAAAGATTTAATGGTATTCCACGGCATGTACTTGCACAAACAAAGCAAACACAAGTGTAAATGTGCCAGTGACATAATCAGCACATCAATCTGAGTCATCTGATTCACAGTTTTGACAGATGTAACTGGGTTTTTTCTGTGTACATTCTTCATGAGACCAATTCTTGCACCTCACACACTGAACCCATTTTTCGTTTGGCATGCTGTTTGAATAGGGTTCACAACAAACAAACAAAAAATCCTCCTCAGAGTCTGTGGAAACAGAGTCAGTCTTTTGTAGCTTAATGTTTTTCTCGACTTTTCTTTCCCTTTCTGTTTCGGCAGTGTGTTTCTACCTCCTGTTCTAATAGGTGCACATTTTCTGTTAGTTTTTTTTTCCCCCGGCTCAGCTTGTTCTTTTCAGGAGGTGTCGGTTAAAATTGCTGTCTGTCTACGTTTCCTTCCTCGTGATC
>JAWQFJ010029118.1:12500-25000 GCA_034096865.1 Theodoxus fluviatilis | reverse complement strand
CGCAGCAGCTCACAGACGGAAAATCTCCAAACCACATCTGTGAAACAAGAACAGACTTTTTGAGGGGTAGGAGACGGCCTCTGAAATTTCAACAAGGTCTTCCAGACGAAAAGGGGTCGTTGTCAGCAAAATCTGTGTGTCAAAATCAGTTCCACTTCTGTGTAGACGCTTGGAGAGGGGGATGACAGTCGGAGTCACACCTGAGAGAGCGTCCTCACTCGTAGACGAAGACCTCTGGTCAGTTGTGAAAAGCGTAGAGCGTTAAACCTCCTTCCCTACTGAGTGAAATTGTTCCGTGGTTTTTCATCAAGCCTAAGACTAAGAGACTGTCGATATTCGCCAATTGCGCCTCGTTAAACCATGTTTAGAGTCACTCTGTTTCTATGGCAACGGTTATTCTTCACCAGGCACCATACTTGAATCTTCCGGCGTGATCATGCGCTGAGGGAAACGCACTGGGTTCCCTTGCAGTCGGTTTTCGACCCCATATTGCCTACCTTCCATTCTTCCCTGCACGACAGTGATAAACAACGTACGCCGTTGTCCAGTCATGATTCGACAGAAGTTCGGCATTTATTCGCGCGTGGCTGTGACTGACCTTGTACATTGTGTGCCCTACCTCTACACGCTGCAGCAAAGACTATTCCTGCTGCTATGGGCATGAAGGATTTAGTGCATCGTCAATTCTCCACCAGCACTTTGTCGGTGTGGCAGGCATGGGGATTCGCAGTTACCATAGAGATAACGGGCTCTTAGACTGCGTGTGTCCCTCCGCGCCCTGCAGATTCTGACAGGGCAATCAACGCTGTGTTAGATGGACCGTCGCAGAGACATCCTGCTAATGGAACCATGGATCCAATAAGAATGGATTGCTGACTGTGGCGTGTAGAGAAATAAGTTCGCTGATAGCCTCGTTTTCAATATTGTTCTGATTGCACTTCCGGTTGCTCCGCTTTCACTGGCCGATGCCTTTGTTAGTGTAAACACCTGGCGAAAATCATGATTTTTTTGGTCTTAGTCCATGATGGAACCATGCGCTGTTTTTTCCTCTACCCCAGCGCGAGCGCTGCAACTCAATTAAGGTCACTATTGATAGCCAGAGGTAGCCCTGTACGTCCTGAGTGTAATGGAGTCGTGTGGTACGCGACTCGAGAGACTGCCAAAGATGGAAAAACCCTATTTCACTGGCTGTAGATGAAACTGTGTCACGCCACCATACATGGTGAGAGTGGCAGAGAGGCCATTTTCTCTAATGCGTTTGAACACTGTTTAATATGAAACAAGTATTCGCCCGACAGCCTCTCTCTCTCTCTCTCTCTCTCTCTCTCTCTCTCTCTCTCTCTCTCTCTCTCTCTCTCTCTCTCTCTCCCCCCCCCTCTCTCTCTCTCTCTATCTATCTATCTCTTTATCTGTCTCTCTCTCTCTTTATCTGTCTCTCTCTCTCTCTCTGTGTGTGTGTGTGTGTGTGTGTGTGTGTGAGAGAGAGAGAGAGAGAGAGAGAGAAAGAGAGAGAGAACTGAACTGAACTGAACAAATTTAATGTGTAGGCCACCGGCCTATTACATTGGGAACGCGGACCGCGAGATTCAAACGTGAACAACTCGATTAAAGTCATCAAAACCGGCAGCCAGTTTTGGAAAGCGCGATTTGCACTGGGGACGAGTGTCTGTCATCAACAAAGTCATTTTTTGCGTGCAAACCGTGTACACAGTTGTCTTGGCGGCGGCGTCCGGCGCTTCTCGGTCTTGTCTTTATTTACATACATCTTGCTGTTGAAAGCAGGAGAGTCCGGAGCAGGTGGAACAGAAGCAGCTGCCGCATCACTGGCTGATGACATGAAGTGGATCTTCTCACGATCATAGACGTGTTGTGAAGATTCTCGATTATGCTCGAAGTGTCACGGGACGGTTGGTTTTGTATATCGGTCAGGTCATGGCCCTGACCCGCGACCGAGTTAGGCTAAAATTTTCTTGTTGTGTCACGTGACGTCAGTCAATTTCCAGCTGGGACTTTTAGAGATTGTGCTGCTTTATTCGCGAAAGATCTGGAACCTGGAGTTTTGTATATAAGGAGTGACAGAGCGAGAGAATGGGAGACGGCTAAGAGACACACGGGAGACATGAAAGAGACGACTGACATGAATCAGACGAGCAGCAGATGCGACAGAGTTAAGGTGAGAGCTTAACTTTGTAAAATAGCAAGGTCGATCTGCGACACTAGGCGTACAGTGAAGCGAGTGCTACGACGAATTACTGTTGGCTGATTTTCACCTCTGTGTAGCGATCAGTGCGTGAATAAAGTTTATCGAAAACGACCATGAGCGTCTGTCACTTCGATTTCCCAGCGCAAGCTAGGAGAGTGCAACGAGAGGAGAGTGCAACATTGGTTCCCCAGACGGCGAACAGTCGAAGCAGTGACGGTTGACAACGGAAATGGACGGCGAGAAACGAGCAGCCGCATGCGCGGAGGCGACAGAGCAACCAACGGAAGACATCACAATGTTGATGAAACTCCTGCTCGACCAACAGAGACATCAGAGAGAAGCCCAGGCAGAGGAAAAATGACACCGCGAACGGAAGAAGGCAGAGGAGAAGGCAGACCGCGAGTGGAAGGAGGCAGAAGAGGCTGCATACCGCGAACGGAAGGAGCTAGAAGAAGCCGAGCATCGCCAGCAAGAAGCTGCATACCGCGAACGGAAGGAGCTAGAAGAATCCAAGCGTCAGGAAGAGTTGCTGCAAACCATCAAACCGGGACAGAAGGACTGCAGAGGGAAATCGAGGCAGTAAGAGAGGAGGTAGATCGCATTGATGCTAACCTCCAGCAAGAAGCAACACGCCTCAACTCCCTTGAAGGGGAAGTAACCCAGCTTGACACCGTCATCTGCAGACTGGAGAAAAAGCTGGAAGAGAAAGAAGAAACAAAAGCAAGCCTCTCCTATCACCAGGCCTCCAAGTAACTTCGAGCCGAGGCGTCGCCGTTCGTCTCAAACCAGGAAGAGGCATACCCCCCAGCCGGTCGTCCAGTGCAGCGGCCACAAACGTATGACGGGAAGGCACCGTGGGATGCCTACCACATCTAGTTCGAGGTGACCGCGCAGATCAACGGTTGGGGAGAACGGGAGAAAGAGAGTTTCCTCATCTCCAGCCTGACGGGACAAGCGCTGACAGTCCTGGAAACCATTCCAGCCGAAGGCAGGAACGACTACACTGCCCTCGTTTGGACCCTCCGTGACAAGTTTCAAGATTCCCAACATGCAGACCAGGCTAAGGCAGCACTCTACACGAGAAAGCGCAAAAAGAGAGAATCACTCATCGAGTTGGCGGCTGACATCGAGAGGCTGGTGAGGCGAGTGCACCCTGCCTTTAACAGGGTGGCAATCGACGATTTGGCTCGGGAGAAGTTCATAGATGCCCTCGTCGACGACGAAGCAAAACGCCAAGTACAGGTGTTGGCTCCCTCTACCTTGGCGGAAGCAGTCAACACCGCTCTCCGTGTCGAGGCTATCGCTCAACACGAGGAAGCGACCCAGCGAGCTTCTCACCCTCACAGGATCAGAGCCATTGGCAGCCAGGAGAAGCCGGAGGGTGACGGCGACACTCTCTCTCTGACCCAGTTTCGCCAGCTGATGGCGGAGTTGTTGGAGAAGATGCAAAACCGCTCCTCCCGTCAGGACGGACAGCAAGGGCAGATCAGATGTTATAATTGCGACAAGACAGGTCACATCGCTCGCCGCTGTCCACAGGGAAGAAGAAGACCACCACAGCCCAGGAAAACTAGGATGCGCCGGGCTTAAGGGGCATAGCCCGGCGTCCCCTGCCTCCACCGCCCCACATCGCATCAGTCATCGGCTGAAGAGTGTCGCGTAGACCAAGGAGGACCGGCGATCGAGGTTCACATCGACGGCAACCGTCATCAGGCACTGATCGACTCAGGAGCGACCATTTCGGTGTTGAGGACTGGTCTGTGCCCCTTCAAGAGGAAAGAAGAATCAGCGATGGTGCTCACTGACGTCATGCACAGACCGATCCCTGTGAACGGCGTCGTGACAGTGAAGGTGAAGGCCGGTGAGCTAGTTATTTCTCACCCCTTCGTGATCGCCGATGTAGAAGATGACGTCATCCTGGGGATAGACTTGCTGCAGAAGCATTGCTGCGTGATAGACTGGGGACGGTCCCTCCTGCTGATTGATGGGCACTACGTGCAGTTGAAGGGTCTTGTGGGTTAAGGGAATGCTTCACTGCTGCCCTCGGGAGCGTTGAGGCGGATTGCCGATCAAGAGACGCCTCTGGCAGCTGCACAGAGACAGGACCCTGACCTGCAGCCCATCATCCGCTGGATGGAGGACAAGCCTGTTCGCCCACCCTGGAGGAGGGTCGCCGTTACCAGCCCTGTCACCAAGGCGTACTGGACCCAGTGGGATGCCTTGCAGCTGACGGATGGAGCGCTGTACAGAAAGTGGATGGACGAGAAGGGAGAAACCTGCCGCCTTCTCCCTGTTCTGCCGAGAGCCATGCAGGAGGAAGCGCTGAGACAGCTACACGACGACCCAGCAGCTGGCCACCTCGGAAGGCAGAAGACGTACCGACGCGTCTGTGAGCGGTACTTCTGGATCGGTCGGCACAAGTCCGTTCGCAACTTGTGTCGGCGCTGTGCCATCTGTGCCTCACGGACAAGACCCCACAGTCGTCGTAGTGGCCCTAGCAAGACTGACAGCTCGGCAGTGGTTGCCAGGCCATTGGTGGATACCCCCCGTGAAGTGCCCCAGGGTGTGGAGCCGCTTCAGGGTATGCTGCAGGCAGTGCGAGGGTCCGCAAGGACACACTTTCAGTGGAGCATGGACGGAGTGAAGTATGTATGTATGTATGTATTTTCATTTTTTACTGAGCCATTATCACGATAAACATGCTCATGGCGCGACAAGACGAAAATATATAAAAATTGAGCCAGTTTTAAATGCGGCCAAGGATGGACTAGCCCTCAGACCCTCAGGAAGTTGGTTCCAGTGTCTCGGTCCAACAACGCTGAAGGAGCAGTCACCGAAGCTCCATAACCTTGTTTGTGGGACAATCAAGAGTCTTCATTTTGAGGAACGGAGATTCTTTGTGGGGTTGTGAGGTCTAAGGAGTTCTCCGAGGTAGGTTGGGGCTTCAACAGTTTCACACTTAAACACGATGGAGAGGGTCTTAAATTCCACCCGTAGGCGAACTGGAAGCCAATGAAATTCACTGAGCACAGGGGTTATGCGAGCCCACCTCGGCAGTCGCTTCACTACCCTAGCTACAGAATTCTGAAGACGCTGAAGTCTCTGCAATTGACCGTTGGTTGCAACAGTCAGAAGACTGTTGCAGTAATCAAGATGGGACAGCACAAGGGTCACCACCAGGGCTGCTGCAGTCTTTTCAGTCAGACAATCTCTGATACTCCAAATGCGGTGTAGGTGCATGTAGCCTGAGGAGATGATTTTACGAATTTGGGGGTCAGGTGACAAGTTTTTATCTAACATGACCCCCAGATATTTCGCACTTGTGGCAAATGCTATGTTCGCCCCCGCTATGTTAATATGTGTCTCTCTGATCAATTGCCTGCTTTTTGACTCACATGCGAAGCAAAAGTGGGTCTATGTACTCACCCCTGATGTCCGTCCGGGCGTCCGGGCGTCCGGGTGTCTGGGCGTCCAGGCGTCAATGAAAAACTTTAACATTGGATTTTTCTAGGAGATTATTAAGTCTATCAACACCCAATTTGGCATGATGGTGTATGATGACAAGGCGTCAAAAAACATACATGGTGACTTGACCTTGCTTCAAGTTCAAGGTCGCAGGGGCCGTAAATGTTGTCTAAAAACCGTCATTTTTCACATTTTCCCAATGTTCTGTCAAGTTTTTGAGATTGGATACCTGACCTATATATGGTATATATGGAAAAGTACTCCCTATCTTTTGACACCAGTTTGATTGACCTTGCTTCAAGGTCAAGGTCACAGGAGCTCTTTAAAGTTGGTTTGCATACATATTTTAAAGTGACCTTGACCCTGAACTATGGAAGATAACTCTTCCAAACTTCATAACATTGTAGTACACATATTATGCTTTCTTACTAGGTCACCCATATCGTGCGTCCAGACGTCCGTCTGGGCGTCCGGGCAGACCGAGCGTCTGGGCCTCCTGTAATCCGTAAAAAACGTTAACGTTGGATTTTTATTGGAGATTATTAAGTTTATCCCTCCAGGTTTACTGGAGGTCCTACAGACTTTATCTGTCTGTGTGTCTGTCTGTCTGTCTGTCTGTCCCGACTTAACGGCTGATATTTCAAGAACTACTGGACGGATTTCTTTGACATTTTTAACACTTACTGGAAGTTAGGTCCGATTGAATGTATCAAATTTTCTGAATCGAGATTTGAAGAGAAGGTGGTTTTTTAAGGTCGTAAACTCGGAAGCGCCTATCTAAATATTCCATTGATGGAATGGCGAAATTGCAAAATGTGTGACGTCAACAATACCGTGACGTAATTTATTGTGTGTGTATGTCTCTCTGTTCCGACTTAACGGCTGATTTCTCAAAAACTACTCGACGGATTTCCTTGGCATTTTGCACACTTACTGGAAGTTAGGTCCGATTGAATGTATCAAATTTTCAGAATCGAGGCTTGAACAGAAGAAAGTGATTTATTTAGGTCGTAAACTCGAAACCCCCCCCCCCCCCCCCCCCCCTCAAAATCGATTGATGGAATGGCGAAATCTCCCTCCATGGCCACACCCCTTTCTCGCTGTATCTCGCTTGGCAACACATGCAGGCGGGAAAATGGCTTCCACGCGAACACAGACTGACTCATTGCGTTGTATTCCAGACAGCATTTGTGTCTCATTTTTGTCAGACAGTGAGAAGATTTCTCAGACTGTGATAGAGTGCACACGGTTAGTTGTTCAATTAGATTTGTCTCCGCCATATGCTTTGCGCTGTTTCCCGCTCTTTGAGTATATTGTACTTGGGTTCCGGTAGTGGATAGCACTTTTGGTAATTTTCACGCTACCAGCAGAGATTGTGTCAAATAAATCCAACCTGCTTATTAATTTCAATTTACTTTTAAATACGTTGAAAGCAAGTATTTAGTTCCCCTTTTTGTTTGCTGTTTTTTCAGTTTTTCCCCACTACAGCACTATGACATGCAAGATGACGATATAAGGTCAGATCTCTTCGGTCTCACCCTTTGCACAATCGGACCTTGATTGGTTTTCTCTGATGGTATAAAGTAGTGGGAGCGTTTGACTCCTCTTAATTTGTCTTTTTGTTGGTCGTTAAAACAATTTTTCACGCAGCAAGAAGTCGGCATGGTTGCAGATCTCCCGTAGCACAGATTAGCATACAGCGCTCGCCTCCTACCAACATGGCTGAAAGCACGTGGCTTCTACAAATAACTCCGGAAGTGACGTCAACGCGTCTCCGGCCATTCTCGTTGTTCTAGAAATTGCTAGATAGCATGCAAAATATATAGCAGTGCAGCGTGAGAGGGTCAAAAGACAAGTGAGAGTGCGACAGAAGACACGTGTAAGAGCGCGGATGACAGCGATTGTGTCCTCAGGGGAATCGGGACCGAGAGTGGAGTGCATTTATGGAAATGCTGATTACTGATTAATTTCTGTCGCTGTGAATCGACCTGTGCATGAGTAAAGTCTTTTGAGAAAGACCACCGAATTTCTGGAATTCGACTTCCTGGCGCCCCCATATCGACAGGACTTTACGAAGAAGACAAGCCGCACCATATGCATTTTTCTTCTCTTCCTGGTAGTCTCTTAGGGGTCGAGGGAGACAAATGATTGTGCAGTCATCTGCGGTGGGCACGCATGTGTCTTCGGAGACCAAAGTCCGAAGCGCACAGGCGGTTGCATATGGGGGACATAGAACGCCAGTTGTCAGGGCAGGGTTAAGGGCAGAGGCAGCCCTGAGTGTTCGCTCTCTTGCAGCGGCAAGGCGTTGACGACGGTCTTCCTAAAGGTTGGCGGTGACTGTCTTCGTTAGGGTATGCATGTATGTATGCAAACGTGCAAATGTCTTTGTCTGCACAAGTTTGAAAAGTGTGCCAGCACGCCAAAGATGGCGTAAACTGACGTGCAGTTGAGGACATGAAGACTGGGACTGAACAAGTCTGGCGCAGACGCGCTCTCTGGCGCACACAGCAAATACAGTCAAGTGGGGAAAGAGGAAGTGCTGAAAATAGGAATGACGTAGATAGCGCTAAAATAACCATGACGGCATATGTGCTCGTAGAATTCTTGGCAGACTGAGATTGGATTGAGAGGGTTTTACGACGTACCAGTCTTTGTAGGCTATGTAAGGCCACTGACTACAAAGTCACTAGAGCTGGTTGGAGTAAGGGCAAGTCAAGGGTCAAATTGTCTTGTTATTCTTTTGTTTGTAAATCTCGCAGGGAGACGCGGTGGGTCTGTTGTTGGTGGGTCTGTTGTTACCCTGGACCCACAATGGATTAGCAGACAATAAGATGAGAACTTTCTGTTAAGTGCAGAGGAGAAGTTTACTCAGTGCACTAGTAGTTTACAAAAACAGCTGAAAATTTTAATAATCCGAATTTGTATCATGTTTACGCAAATATTTCGTGAAAAGGCAATAACTGGATGAAATATCACGACCCTCGACACAATAGAATTAGTAAAACAACCACAAGACGACACCAGATTGTCAGACAATCCCATTTAAGATGGCGGAATGCAGCCGAAGTACACACGCCTCCCTCCATCCATCGTTTTACGCTTGGCTCGGTCCCAAACCTGCGACGAAGAAAGGCGAGTCAGAGTATAGCAGGACACGACATCGAGATGAGGAGCGCGCAAAACAAAACTTAACAAATGCCAGACCACCCCCCTTCAGCAATCCAACCATTCCCTCCTCATCCTCCTTCAGTTCAGTTCAGTTCAGTCTCTTAACCCTGAGATGAATTGTTGAGGCACCACTGATGACTTTTGGACAATCTTCCTCCATCGATCTTTATCCTCTGTGGCTCGCTATGAGTCAGCAAAGGTAGAGCCTGTCCACACTTTGATATTGTCTTCCCACCTCTGCCTGCCTCTCGTTCTCCCACCTGGTACGGTACCTTGCAGGATGATCTTGGCCAGCCCACTGCCTCTTGACACGTGACCGTACCACTTCAGCTTTCTCCTTAACTCGCAACTATCGCGCAACAATCAGAACGTGCATGGGCATCATTGGGTTGGAGAAGGGATCTCGTGGCTGCTTGCTTCTTCCCCCTTTCACAGGCTCATTCTCGCCCTGTTTCACCTGTCGTGCTATGCTTTCTCTGCTCTCCTCTCAGACGAGAGCTCCCTAATGGCGGAGGCATTCCCTTGATGCCACATTTGAGTTCACGCGGACAAGTGCGTCTCTGCAATCGCGGAGATTTCCACCCCAGTTGCCCCCCAAAAGTGAACAGACGGGTTTCCTGCCTCTGTCTGTCTGTCTCAGTCCTCTGCTGCCATGTAGAAACGTTTAAAGCACGACAAAACAAACGGCTCGACTGGCACGGATTGGACAGGTTGTTGTTGTCAGTGTTGTTCTTTCAGCCTGCCGTTCCAGATGTAATTTGTTTGTTTTTTCTCCCGACGTCCATGAGCACACACACACTGTCACATAAAGATTCTGCAATTGGCAGATGTGTGACGTGAACATGCAAATGAATTCATTTGATGTAATGCTTAGGCCTATATATAGTGTTTTGCCCTAATGAGAATATTTCGTGGTGTTTATCGAGCTCTGCAATATTTAGATCAGCCTACCGGGACCAGAGACACTATAATATATGGACTGCTGACTTGACCTCTCAGTGTGTAGTCTAAATATAGTCGCAGTGCTGTCTGCGCCGCTCCTCCGTACCGCTTGCAAAGATCATTTCCGGTTTCCGATGTTTACAGAATGGAGCAGCTAATCGAGGAGATACTTGAGGTAAGTACGCAGCATTTACTGAAAATAAGTAATTGAAAAGAAAGAATGAACATTGAAATAGTATATTATACATAATTGTCAATCTATAGCTACATTAGCTCGGACAGTACGTGTAGATGAGTGTAACATTTATGACCGAGATAATACAGGAAAGACAAAGAGCGAGTGGACGCTTCATGAAGTCAGTTGGCAATGATGTTATCAATCAGAAAAACCTTTTTTTTAATAAGCAGGATGGTGTTGCAAGTCAGAGGCACTGCTGCTAAACGTTTCTTAAACGTATGTGAAATGCTGAGCACCATTGCACTCCACTTGTCTTCTCTACATAGCGGCATAGCAGTCAGTACATGTGAGAACACGTCGTCTGCTCTCTGACGCGCGCATACCGCTTGGTGGCGCTAACGCGATGACTCGCAAAGGGAGGAACCTACACTTTGGCCGTAGAGTATCCTCAACCAGAGATAGTATAGTAACCAGAGACACTATAATATATAAAATTAGAGAGAAAACATACATCTACTCACCGACTTTGATGCACTCCGGCTTGAAATGTCTGGAGCAGATAGTTGCTCTGTCCTTGTTGAAGTTTGCGTCGGCAGGGTTCACAGCGTTAATGAGCGCTCGCTCCCATTGAGGATCGTTGTGTTTTCTTATTCTCTAGGCTCCACAACCAACAATTGCACAGTTATTTCCTGGCATGTTCTGTCAAAACCCTCTGAATCCCACAGATGCTGGATATGGCTGGAATGGTTCCACTGTGCTTTTAAGCAGACGCTACGTCAAAGAACACACTTCATATTCCACAAATTGTCAGTCCAACTTCAACCTCTGACTCTACAATCCGCAAATTACATCATGTTTTGCACAACCGAATTCAGCTAGAGATGATAAAACACAGCACAAGAAATAAGCATTACATTCTATTGCTGTACGGACAGTGGAACCTGCCAGACTTAGACCGGAAGAGAGCATTGCAACACGACTGGTTTTCTGTGCGAGACGGCACTGGCAGACGCGTTTCGCGCAGACAGCTATCCAGTTACTATACTATCTCTGCCGGGACTTGAACAGTCTGCCTGCATGATGGTGTCTGGGGAAAACCGGTATGGACAGCACAGAGCAGGTTTGTGTGTTGTCGTGTTGTTGAATATTTAAAGGAACTTTTGTTCTGAATGTGATACACGCGGGGTTCTCCTGAAGTTCCAGTCTCGACTGATAGCTTGCAGGCACGTAGACATCGTGCAGCTGCTGTTGAATGGATGCACTTCCATAGAGATCAATTTCACAGTGAAAGACATACCGGATGTTATTCAGTTCTCTGTCCATTGCACCTTTCCAAGTCCATCTGAATGCATTGAACCACGGCACTGAGTGCAGCGTCAGGGACAATGTGTGCACGAAACCGTCAGCCGAACTACTTGATCGAGGACACGTTGCCATTGCAAACAAAACATGATAACCTTTTCGTGTGTTTTCTTTGTCTGTTGCGACCAACCTCTGGCACGTGCAAACCGTGCCCCTGACACCCAATACAAGGCAAGCGTAGCTTCAGGGAGACGACGTTATTCCAGAGCGGAAAGACAGCGACAATCGGCGATGGTTCACTGCTCAGATGAAGGTGGGTGGAGTTACGCGGCCTGTCAGCCATTGTTGGTCATTGTGTGGCATTGATCACGAAAATCACCAGAGCTAGAACGAAAACAAATCAAGTCTCGATTCCCTAACGTGTTGCCGCCTACGAGTCCCGCAGGGAAACGCCACGAGACTTCCGTTACTTCCCAAGTCACAGGGGGCTGAACTGCTTGACTGACTAATTGATTTCTTATTTGCGGCCGACGAACCATCACGTACAAGTTTATACACACACGCACGCACGCACGCACACACGCACACACACGCACACACGCACGCACACGCACACACTCACACACACGCACACACGCACACACGCAAACACGCACACACGCACGCACGCACGCGCACACACCTACGCTTGCACACGTACACACGCACACACACAGACATACACACACACACACATAACAAAGAGATACAAATACAACAAGACCTATAGTGATGTATCAAATTGTGATAGGACAATGACAACTGGAAACTTGCAAGAATCCAGTTATCTGTTGATATTAGAATGAAATAATCAAACACTGACATAACTTTGTTCACATTATACGTCTTGAATTTGCAATGAATTTTGCGCGTCTGAAAATGCATCCTTTGTAAGAGTAGGTAGGTAGGTGAAGTAAAAATATCTACGGACAGCGGACATTCTGTAATAACAACGACAACGAAAACAACAACAGCAATCACAACAATAACAGATTGCTTACAGGAGCGGATCAGTTCATTTTTTGGGAAGGGGTTTCCAAACTTTTTTAAGAGCGGGGGGGGGGGGGGGGGAGGGGGTGTTGAAGGCATCAACCGAAACGTGATAGCGGGGGGGGGGGGGGGGTGTTTCAGTGCTCAACCGCAACGTGAAAGCGGGGGGGGGGGGGGAGAAGGACGACCTTCTTGGAGCACTTGAAGCTCAGC
>JAWQFJ010029118.1:0-7500 GCA_034096865.1 Theodoxus fluviatilis | reverse complement strand
AGTAAGTAGGCGCCAAATTTTCCCTTCTTCCCATTGGTGAATCTCTGAGACTCTCAATGGAGACATGGAAGCAGGGGATAAATACAGGCAGAGTCTGCTTGCTGGGACTGGCTTGTTTTGCTCCTCTCCTGTGGTATGAAGGCCAGTCTGACCTAGGGGGCAAGGACGGGGATGTCGTCCCCACCCCCACCCCCCTGGACGGGTGAAATGCGGGCAGCACTCACCCCCAGCCTGACACCCCCCACCAGGACTGACGTGAAGGCCATTTCAACCTCCCCTCTGCAGGACCCACCCCTGCTTTAGTCGTCACCCCCTCCACGCTCCAAAACAACCCCCTTCGGGAGCAGCCACAGGGTCAACTGCCCTGACCCCCTTTAGCCAGGTCAACCACAGGGTCACGCTGCCATGACCCCCTTCATCATTCCTCCACAGGACTCAGTGAACTCTTGTGAACTAGAAAAGGATGGCTGGCTTAAACTAGGATTAATCAAAGAAGTTTTATTCATGCAAGTTGACTTACTAATCATTGTTTTTTATCTCTTCAAGTATTATTAAAGTCATTTTGGTATTTGACCTCTGCATTCATCGGCATCGTTGCTGCTTTGTGTGTGTTGCTAGACAAGTGGAACGGCGGCAACCCCTGTGTCACACGCCCTGATCATTCCCAAGACCAGAATGCCTGCTTTTCATGCTTCCCTGCTTCACCCTGGTATCTGTGTGTGTGTGTGTGTGTGTGTGTGTGTGTGTGTGCGTGTGTGTGTGTGTGTGTGTGTGTGTGTGTGTGTGTGAGTGAGTGAATGTGAGTTTGTGTGTGTGTGTGTGTGTGTGTGTGTGTATGTATGTATGTATGTGTGTGTGTGTGACGTGTGTGTGTGTGTGTGTGTGTGTGTCTGAGTGAATGTGAGTGTGAGTCTGTGTGTGTGTGTGTGTGTGTGTGTGTGTGTGTGTGTGTGTGTGTGTGTGTGTGTGTGTGTGTGTGTGTGTTTGTTAGTGCGTATGCGCATGAATGGATGGATTCATGGATGGATGGATGGAAGGATGGATGAATGGCTGGATGAATGGCTAATGGATGGATGTGTGATGCATCGATGGATAGATGGAGATTTAGTTCCTGTCAACCTTTGGGGCTATGTAAGCCCATCGATCACGAAAAATCATCAGAGCTGGTAAGAGTAACAGCAAGTTAGAGTCACACACAAAAAACACCAAAAAACCTATAGAGCGCTAGTGTCATATCCCAGACCGTAGAGTATCCTCAACTGTAGAATGTGACCTACTTGCCTATTATTATACACCGCGTTGTCAAACCGGTTCCACCACGTAAAAGGTACGATTGAAGCGGCTCATGAATAAGGTCGAAGTCGGTGATTATTCTGACCTTTGACCGCACTCGCCACTCCGCCTGACTAACTTCGCACGCCCGGGGAGTAATGCTAAGATCCGGCCGCGTTAATGTATCTGCGTTTTGTGACAAACGTCTTGCTCGGCGGTACTGTAGGCTACTCCATGCACCTTAACGGTCCGCGTGATTCGAGTGTAATCTTAAGCTAAACGACGTTTATTGGCAGTATTACACCCGAATCACGCGGAGCTCAAAATTTGCGCAGCTGAGTGCGAGCTGAGTGCGAAATCTGGATCACGTGGCGGCGTCTATTTTCAAGGCTCGTGATTAGCTGACTCAAAGCCGCTTCATTCTGCCCATTTCCACCCTCGACCTAGTAAGCCATGCCTGCTATTCAAGCTAAGAATAGCTCTACTCCCGGTACAGGTAACCCTTTGACTTGGGTTGTGCACAACTGGGTGTGTAGTTGGGCTGGTGAGACGAAGGTGAGTCCGCTTTGCTGTGTTTTTTATATTTAAGGCAGTGCTTCCACTCGTAAGTGCGCCCAAATCTGTTGATTTGATTATTGATTAGTCCTTTCTGCTTAGAAGCACACCAAATGAATCTGCAATTTGTTGGCTTAACCACTGAAGTAATAATTCCGAGCAGTCATTCTACCGGGTGCATGTTATCGATTTTGCTGTGACGACTCGAGGCAAAACTTAGTAAAATATACTTTCCCCTGCTGCATGTACGTTGACACTGATGGCTGTGACGCATATAGTATTGTCAAAACAAAATCTCACGGATGCCTTTTACTATTTTTGCTGATATACCTCTTTTCCTCGTCAAAGATCACTCCTGATTTCCCAAATATTTTGTCTCTTAAGAATCACGTAGGAAGACGCGGCAGATCTGTTCTCACCCCCAACCTTCAGCTAGGGGATACTGTGACACGAGACAGATAGAGATGTCTGCAGCTCCGTGGGTAGAGTGTGCATCAAGAACAATAAAGATAGAGAAATGGACATCTGCTGGGTGCGGCTTGTCAGGGAGCAGGTAGGGGGCCCCTCGTTGTGCATGGAAAATGACGGTAAAGAAATATTTCTTCATAGATCTTTTGAATGAAACAAAGGGCATGGAAGAAAATGAAGGAGGGGGGAGGGGGGAGGAGGTGGGTCGATGGAACTTTTGGTGAGGCCGTGTTATGTGTGTCGAGGACATCTGACGTAGGGTCGACGCGTTAGGTTGTCCAAGGGGGGTATTTCGATGGTTTGGTCGCTGGTTGGGGTGTCTGTTTGACTGATGTTCAGCCGGGTCGAGTTGATTGGTTCTTGGTTGGTGCGGTGCGCTGGGTAAGATGGGAGAGGTCTAGTCATTAGGTGAGGTGGGACTGCTTTTGCTGATCCCGTCGTGCATGGGGGTTAGATGTTCTTCAGTGGACGTTGTGTAGTGGGGTCGTCTGATGTTGGGGTGGGGGGGGATAGTTGCGCGGGGCGGGATGGTGGATCAATGGGCGTTTTTCGAGTCGATGGTGACCGGCGCTTCGATAACGGGGCCGTAGGTGCGGTTTGGTGTATGTGTGAAGGAGGGTATTTATTAGGTAGAGGTCAAGTGGCACAACCGATCGTAGATATCCAATGAGGGCTGTGGTTGCAAGGAAGTTTTGGAGGTTACAGGCGCAAGTGTATGTGCGGATGGAACAACCTCTTATTACGGTGTATTTTATGAGGTGGAGGGAGGGATGTCAAACAACCGAGGTTTATAGAGCGTTGCCTGATATGGGATGGAGGGAGTGAAAATGAGATACATTTATGAAGGGCACAAACGTGCGGGGCTGGATTGCGGGCGTTGTTCCGACCCCCCGCGTGCTGTTACTTATTACATTTGTTGTTTTGTGTTTTTTTCGAATATGTATCTCTGTTTTATTTCTCTCCATATTAATTATTACTTTTTGTTCACATTTTTTGTCTTTTTTTATACTTTTTTTTCAACTATCCATTCCCTCAGTATAATATACTTTCTCTGATTACTATTAGCAATAGACACCCACCGCTTTCTTTTATTTTTGAAATTATTTTTTCTATTTCTCCTTATTTTTCTCCTTCTGACCATTAATATTATATTCCTTTCTCTTTATATTATTTCCTTTTCCATCTTTCTTTTAATTATTATCTTCTCATTTCTTTTGCTTACTTATATTCCTTTTTTCCTTTTTTCAAATCCTCTGTTCTTTTTTTTTATTTGTAACTCCATTTGCTATATTTTTCATATTTACTCTGTTTATTTAGATTCTTATTACTTCCTGTGTTTTTTTCTTTCATAATCATTTTTTTTTTTTTATTTATTTTTTTTCTATAATTTTAGTCTGTCTTCTTCTCCTTCTTGCTGTAACTTTTTTTCCTTATATTATCCATTTTTGATTTTGATTATTGTTTTGTTATACCTTTTTTTATTCTATTTTGTTTATTCCTCATTATTTTTTATGTATCTGTTTTTTTAATCTTTTTCCTTTATTTAGACATTTCTTCTTATATACTAAATTTTTCTGGGGGGGGGCCTCAGGTGAGTGGTCATATATGAGCCGGATCTTATAATTTGGGCGGGGTCGCCTTATGTGTTCGTAGATGTGGGTTTCTATGTTTTTGGTTATTCATATGCTATGACTGGTATCTTTAAATCTATGGGGAGTTGAGTGGCAGTTTGTGCTTTACTTCTTCCGGGTTGTGGGTCTGGGGGGAGGGGGGGGAAAAATGGTGCTGTTCTTCATTTCTTTTAGTATCGATTTTTGGGTGCAGTTTGTAAGAGCGTCTTTTGAGGACTGGCCTCATATTGTATGAGTGACATATGCGATAAGGATCTGATTATGAGTTGGATCTTATGGTTTCTACTTAGTCGTTTGGTGATTATAAATTAATTGGTGTGGAGGTGTTAGCTAATTGGAGGATGGGGGATGCTGGTGGGTGGGGGGGTTGTCAGGGGGGTGGGTGGGGCGCGGGTCGTGATGTGTGAGGAAGGAGCTATGGCGTGATTTTGGGGGGGAGGGGGATCTTGGCTGTGCTCTAATGGCTAATTCCCGTTCCTTTGGATGTCTGTGATTTAGGAATTATGGTATAAAACTACTAGGGATGGGGGGAGAAGTTATTCTTCTAGGGGGTGGGGGGGCTTTTATGTGGGTAGACTTGATTTGTATCTAGGTCATATTTTTGTGGTCTGCCTTCGCTGAAAATGTAGTTTTCTCAAGGTTGGAATCGTTTGTTTGTCTGCGTGGTGGGGTTCTGGTGGGGGGGGTAGGAGTTGTAGTACATTTATTGGTGTTGGAGTTATTATGGCCGTTACTGAGGTAGAGGATTACTCTATTCATCCCCGGGTGGGGGAGTTGGCCTGGGGGCAGGGTGGTGGTTGGTGCTGGGTCGGTGATGGGAATAATGTTCATTTGGGTCCTTTGGACGTGGGTTTAAGGTGGCGGATTTCGAGGGGGGGGTTGGGGGTGGTTGTTGATGAGGGAGTCGGGGTGTTGGGGATGCTTTTACTGGGGGGTGCCGCTTGTGTTAGTGCGCATTGCAAAGTTAGAGAAACTCTGGCTAATGCTCATTTTTGGACAACGTTCATCCACGTTAGTTTTTGCTTATTCTCCTCTTTTTATGGGTGGGGGGTGCAGTTAGTTGCGTGGGTGGGTTGGGGGGAGCGAGGGCTGTGTTTTTCTATTGGCTGGTAGTATTGAGTAGGTGATGACGGGGGGGACGTTTTATGGGCCGGGGGTGTCACGGGGGGTTGGTCTTTGTGGTCCGGGGGCCTTTGTTTGGCGGTCACGGATTATAACATAACTTTATACTTATTTGTAAAGGTAAGCATAGTCATTTATTTGACATTTTAATTGAGGAAAGGAAGGCATTCGAGATTTAAGATCAATATGATTGGTTTGTTTAAATGTGTTTTGTTTAGCGGACTAGGCATTATGGAGTTGGGGGTTTGTCTGGTTATGCACTGGGTTGAGTTTTTGTGGGTGACAGGAGACTATATACATGTATTGTAGTTGGTGTTAGTTTCGGGTAATGTGAGAAGATTAAGCTTTCTAATAATTTTGCCTGGATTGTTGCGGTGGCGTTATACCCACACCTTGAGTGGAGTTATTTTTATGGAGGGGGGGGGTGGGAGTGGTGTTTGAGGAAGGATTCGTATGGAGTTTTCCTTAAGTATCATAAATTGGATGGGAGGTACGAATAAAGCATGGATAACAGCAACACAAAAGTGGAATATTTTTCACGTTTGAAAGGTATTTTCCTGGCTTGTGGGTGGTGATTGGTGGAGTGTGATGGCTATTTGAGGCGTGCGGGGTGTCATAGTTGTGGGGGGTGGGGTTTATCTTGGAGAAGGTGGTGTTTCTTCTTACAGACCCGGATATGACCCCTAAGGGGGGGGCCCTTTCAGTGGGGGGGAGTGGGGGAGAAGACAACAACTTGCGAGGGGGGTGCTGGGTTAAAGGTTCCGCGTCTCTATGACCTTGGATCGATGGTCACGAGGCGATGGAGAGCTGTGGTATTTCTTCTGTTTTGGAAGACGGGTTTCGCCTACTTTGTAGCGATTCGTTCGTGGCAGTGAGGAAGGTATTATGGAATATACGGCGGGTATTATATATCATGAGGTATAGTTGGGTGAGGGGGATGATTTCTTGGTTTTGTTTGGGCGTCTGGTTTTTTGTTCGGGATGTGCTTGAATGTATTTATATTCTAACGAGTGCTTCCTTAAGCTGCTCGTGATCGGTCAAGAAGGATTTTTTGTGTTTATTTTTTTGGTTTAATTTTTTCTTGTTGTTTTGTAGGCTCGCCTAGTTTGTTAGCTTTTTGGTGTTTTTTCTTTTTTTTCAAATTGTGTAACGGGATGTTTTTGGCGTCTCTTATCGTATTTGAAATCTCTGGCTGGCTAGTGTAATCTCCTTTAGCTTGGATGTTTCATTCTCTTTTCTCTTTTTGGTTTTTGCGGCAGGATTCTCACGGATTCTGATCAGCGCAACCTCTATACTGCTTTTTGGTCGTTTATGCGGCCACTCTATGGATGTTCTAATCAAATCACAAGTAATTATTGGTATGTGAATCAAAGGTGTTTTTTAGGTTAGGTTTTGTACGTTGGAGTTGTTTGTGTGGTTGTGGAATTTTGAAGTGATGTGAAGAGATGGATCTGATTTTGTGATTTTTTGATCGTATAGTATTGTGTTTGGATATTTAAGCACCCTCTTCTTCCTCATTTTTAACGATTCTATTTGTTCGATAAATCCCTTTTCTTTTGTTCTTATCCTAATGTGTTGTCCGGATTGCTAGGGTAAAATAATTCTCGGAGTTCATTTTCTATCATTTTTCATCCTTTTTATTGAAGTTTAATTATAGATCTTGCAGTAGTTTTATTTGCTTATTATTCCTTAAGTGTCTTTTATTTTAGAGTACGTTCCGGATATTGTGAGGGAACTTGAGAGAGGAGATATAATCCACATTGAGGGCCATATGTATCTTCATAGTATGAGAAAACGATTATCTGCCCCCCCCCCCCCCCCGTGGTGTAAAAAAGCTCCTCATGTGAGTTACTTGCTGCTTTGATATTACGCCGCCTTTGGACGGATGGGATTTGCCCTTTTTTATAGTTCGTAAGTCGTAGTTTGTGTTTTTTGGATTGGTATTGTCATGAGCTGCTTGTCTAGCAGAAGATGCGATGAGTAGACTTCATACGACTATGATGCTTCTTTTTTACCCTATATTTACAACTTACGATTACTTACATTTTTTCTATTATCTTTATAATAGTATTTGTTGCTTGATTTACTTTTTCTTTGTTTGTCTCACTTGTCTCTTGAGATATCAAATTTTCCTTTTGCTAAATTCCTCTTTTTCATCTTATCTATACGTGATACTGCCGACACGAAGGGATGGTGTCCCTTGCAGCACAGAGATTTTTGTTGGAGAACATAGTATCAGAGATGATAGGCACAGGTTAGGTCCTTTTGCAGATTTTAGAAGATGAGTCTATTGTTTAAGCAGTTATTCCCCTAGAACCATGCAAATACCTTGATACTTGATTTATACTTACGCTGCTTCAGAAAAAGGCAGCATACCTTTACGTTCTTACTTTAGCCTAGTGGAAGATCTTTCATGAGAGGAGTTAATGCTTAGAGGATATATTTCATATAG
>JAWQFJ010029117.1:0-10061 GCA_034096865.1 Theodoxus fluviatilis | reverse complement strand
TCTTATTGAAGATTATCTTTGATTATGACAATGTGTGACTACTCATCGCTATGTAAGCTGAGCAGTAATTTATGCAAATGCGACTTTCTTTCTTTTTTTGCCGATTCGTAAAAATCTTCCTATTTTATCGTAAGCTACGTCTAAGGTATATGTATAAAAGCATTCCTTATAGGAATATTAACTGTGTGCTCTTACCTGTGATGGTTAGAAGATGCAGTAAATAGCCAGAAGTAAGCCACACTGTGAAACAATTCTCTCGAGGCCGGTCATTGAAGACAAATTGGTGACAGATGATAATTTGTAGTCTAAGCACGAAGAATATCCATTAGAAGCAGAATTCCTACTCTTTTCAGATGTACTACCTACACCGATATTGCAAAAAGGACTAGAGGAAGGCTGTGCAAAAACCGGAAGGACAAAGGTTTGTCTGCTTGCTAAGCGACGCTAAGCGTATCTCTGGTTACATATGATGTCATATCCTAGACCGTAGAGTATCCTAAAACGTAGAGCGTGACCTACTTGCATATTATTAACATGACGAAATATGGTTTTCGTTCGTTTTCTTTCACTTCATTACCCGATAAAATGGTACTTTCCTCTAGAAATGTTTGTGTAATCACACACAGCAAAGACAAAAATGATTGGGTCCGAGATTTCATAAAACGCTCACCGTTACAACCGGCTAATCCCATTTAAGATAACAAGAGTACGCGGGGGAAAGTCATCTCTGCCGGGCCTTGTCTAATCACAAGATTTGGCGGGTGAACACTTCATTTTATGAATATGCAAGTAGGTCACGTTCTACATTTTTGGATACTTAATGGTCTAGGATATCACTCAATTTCAAGGTTGACTGACCTACATCTGACCCGGGTATCATGTTGCCACTGGCGTCAATTAAAGGGCCAGCTTTGCACAGCTGTGTGCGTAGTGTTCCTCTAGCTGCAATGCTATTTCAAGGTTGCCTGACCTACATCTGACCCGGCTATCATGTAGCCGCTCCCGTGAAGTAAGCGACCAACATAGCACAGCCATGCAGGAGCAGAGGCAACAAACGAACAATAGAGTCTCACAATCCCTCCTGTCCCCATCCCCCACACCCCACCCCCATCCCCCACCCCCCACCTACACCCCCACCCCCACCCCCATCATATCTGACCCGGAACTTACCCCCTTGCGGTGTCTGAATCGTGTGTCAGCCAAGCAAAGCCCGATACCATGCACGCCACAGCTACGTGTCTAGGGGAGTGTGCGTCTTAAAGGGGTGGTGTCTTAAAGGGGTGGCGTCTTAAAGGGGTCGTATCTTAAAGAGGTGGCGTCTTAAAGGGGTGGCATCTTAAAGGGGTGGCATCTTAAAGGGGTGGCGTCTTAAAGGGGTGACGTCTGAAAGGGGTGGCGTCTTAAAGGGGTGGCGTCTTAAAGGGGTGGCGGCTTAAAGGGGTGGCGGCTTAAAGGGGTGGCGTCTTAAAGGGGTGGCGGCTTAAAGGGGTGGCGGCTTAAAGGGGTGGCGTCTTAAAGGGGTGGCGGCTTAAAGGGGTGGCGGCTTAAAGGGGTGACGGCTTAAAGGGGTGGCGGCTTAAAGGGATGGGTGATCCAAATGGGCGGCGGCCTTACGGGAGAGGACAGAAGCAGAAGGAAACGAACTAACTGCTGACAACACGTGGGATGAAACACTTTGGCTTTCAACATGGACATGCATTTGCCGAAGTTTAAAACAACAGCAGAAATGAAAGTGTGCAAATATAAATTTCAACAGAAAAAACTGGAACAAGAGATCATGTATCAGTGCTGTGTAAATGTAGGTTTGTTAGTTCGTGTGTGCGTGTGTGTGCCAGCACACACGGGCGTGCATGTGTTCATATGAGCGAGTGTGGAGATGTACACCCACGTATTGACACAGCCCAGTGCCCTGCAGGGGACAGAGGGGGAAAGTTCCAGACTCGCCTGACTGCCACCTAGTGCTGTGATTTCTGTTCCACCAGTCAGCACTCCACACACACAGCCACGCAGTCACGTGTGCACCTCGTTCCCACAGAGGGAGGCAGATGTAGCTGTAGATCAGGATGTCAGAAACATTTGTGGAGAGAATTTGAACTGCAGTAAAATATGAAATATATTTAAAACTAGACAGCACTCAGTGCGCAAACCTCCTTCAAGCAGGCTGAACATCACACGTGGTGACCACAGCATTTGACATTCAATCCGCCAGCTTGCCCTCTCGACCTTGCTTGAGGCTAGGGAGAGGCTAAACATAAGAGTTGAGGCTAGGGAGAGGCTAAACATAGAGTTGAGGCTAGGGAGAGGCTAAACATAGGAGTTGAGGCTAGGGAGAGGCTAAACATAGGAGTCGAGGCTAGAGAGAGGCTACACATAGGAGTTGAGGCTAGGGAGAGGCTAAACATAGGAGTTGAGGCTAGGGAGAGACTCAACACAGGAGTTGAGGCTAGGGAAAGGCTAAACATAGGAGTTGAGGCTGGGAGAGGCTAAACATAGGAGTTGAGGCTAGGGAGAGGCTAAACATAGGAGTTGAGGCTAGGGAGAGGCTAAACATAGGAGTTGAGGCTAGGGAGAGGCTAAACATAGAAGTTGAGGCTAGAGCGTTGTGCTGGGCTGACAGCTGAGGGGATAACATTTATATGGTTGAAAATCCAAACCCAGACAACAAATTGTTTCGAGGATCAAACCCTGACCTCGCACCAAATTTCATCCGATTCGGATTTGAACTTTTGGACTGATTTTGCCGAATAACGAACGAGCTAACAAACGCAGTAACTAAGCAACAGAAACACGTGACCTCCTTGGCGGAGGTAATGAGAACGCAGTCAACAGCTGTGACTCCCACTGAGTGAGGCCTCTGTCTGCACAGCGCGTGTGTGCTTGCACGCACGCACACACATACACGCATAAACACGCATGCGCGCGCACACACACACACACACGCATTCGCACACATACACACAAAAGCACGAACGCACGAGAGTGTGCGCTCCCGTGCACGCACACACACATTCAAATGCTAGCACTGAACTCAAAGTAATTTTTTTTTCTATGACCTTAAAAAGTTTATTGATTAGGTGCAGTCTACCGTAGAAATACAGAGAAAGTCTTGTGAAAGAGGACTGGTGTTGTGCCCCGGTCGGTATGCATTGCAGTCAGCCATTTTCGTCAGTTTGTTGTTGTTGCAGTTGCTGTTGTTGTTAATGTTGTTGTTGTTGTTTTTAATGTTGTTTTCGTCATGGACTAAACTTGAGGTTCTCAAAGTAACATAAATTTCCATTTTGCGGTAGTAGACAGTGATTCCAACAGTTGTGGGAGGAAGGGCTGAGAAAGACAAAGACAGGGGCAATGGTCAAGCTGAAGAGAATGGAAGCCAACGCCCAGCCCCGTGTCATTCCATATGAAGAGGGGGCGGGGAGGGGGGGTTGTCAACTGAACATCGTCGTCTATCACTGAAGTTGGCAAGAAACAGTTTCTTTGTCAGTCTGCAATATAATGCAATGAAGCCGCCTGGACAGAATTTTTATCTTCTGAACAACAGTAAAGCAGTCTGTACACGCCCAGCCTCTCGAGCCCTTTGGGCTCCATCCTCCTATCCCTCAATGCTTTGGCGGTGTCAAGGACATCGAGATGTGAAGTTTTGCCCTATCGTCATTATGCTTTTTCGTGTTTGAAGGCTATGCACTGCCTTTGCTGGCTGTTGGGCTGTGGGACTCGGATTTCATTCATTTTTATGTCACTAGTTTGGTGCATTGTACTATACTCCGCTGTCGCGGAGAGTTCTAATAACATGATAGAAGTGTTTCTTAACGTTGTGGCCTTATATAGCCTACAAGGCTGATAGGCCCTTAAACTCCATCCATCCATCCATCCATCCATTCATCCCACCCTCTCGCTATCCATTCTATACATCCCACACAGGTGTCAATGCATTTGACTGCCAAGGCACTTGACACGAGCAGACAGCAAGTTGAGTGTCGTGCTGCCTGGTAGGGACAAGGACAGACGAAGGACGTCACGCTATGCTTTCCCTGTTGGGTGGGGGTGAAAATAGACCCAGCGGGGGTGTGTGTGTGTGTGTGTGTGTGTGTGTGTGTGTGTGTGTGTGTGTAAGAATGTCCCCTGAGAGGCGGGGATTTGAATAGAACCCCGGATGGGTGGGTACGTAGGAGTAAGGTGGAGATCCACAGCGTCTACCTACTCCATATATTTTGTAAAAAGCGAATGATAAACAAGATGGAAAGGAAAAATAAAAAAGCGACAAATGTCGGCGAAAATTGTGACTGGACTTGCTCTCATTCTAACAAGCCCTTTCTATTCTGATTTACCGTGATTAATTGCCTTTCATAAGCTACAAAGGTTGATAGGTAGTAAAACTACATTCATCCTCATCCATCCATCATCCATTATCCATCATCATCGGGTTAAGGACTGTCCGATCTATAAACGTCCCACGCATACGTTTTGACAAAAGCGTACCCCCTGCCGGTTGGGAGTCAGAACAGACCCACCACATCTCCCAACCCGATACATTAAGAGGCGAATAAGTAGAGACATCATGACATGATTTGCGCTTACTCTAAACTATTCTAGTGATTTTCGTGCTCAGTGGCCTTACATAACCTATTAAACCTGATAGGCCTTAAAATACCATCCATCCATCCTTGTCCATGGATGTGGTTTTTCTCGCTGGGGTGTAGGCACTGTACATTTCTCAACACCAGTCAGCCTGTCTCAAACACACCACGTGGGAACTGCATGACGGGTACACGCGCGCCGATTGGTTGGCGATGCGCGCTGTGGGCGGTGCTGCGAACGGTAAATCCCGCTGCCAGTGTCTCCATCACCAGGCACTGGACTTGCTGTGTTTCCACCAGGCACTGGACTTGCTGTGTCTCCACCACCAGGCACTGGACTTGCTGTGTCTCCACCACCAGGCACTGGACTTGCTGTGTCTCCACCACCAGGCACTGGACTTGCTGTGTCTCCACCACCAGGCACTGGACTTGCTGTGTCTCCACCACCAGGCACTGGACTTGCTGTGTCTCCACCACCAGGCACTGGACTTGCTGTGTACGCGGGTGCTTAATTAGAGGGCGCTAGTGCCGCAAATTCTCTGCCGGACACAAAATTAATGATAATGATGATATTGATAACGATAATCTATATTTTCGCCCTTTTTGGTGACCGGTCTTACTAATCTGTAGGAGAGGCAATGTGGGTGAAGCGCATTGCCCAAGGATACAAATGTAGGATCTGTGCAGCGTCGAACCCCGCCCCATTGGCTGCAAGCGACTGCATGTGGCATGTACTTCAGGCCCCACATGCAGCATTGCTATGTCTGGCCGAGCCTAGTCTGCCACGCGCCGTGCTCCGCCATCTTTTCTTCTTCTGTCCGCATTCAAAACGCTTGTAAAAATTCACTGACACTCATACGAAGAAATCGTAGAGTCCCTTCCACTAATGGGCCACACTAGTGGACTCGTCCGAGGAAAGGGGTGCGATGTTGGTCGTTTAATGACTCCCACACAGAATGACAACCAAATTATCACGTGCTCGCTAGCTCACACACGCAATCTTGGATGGTTATTCCGCCCACAGAATGACAATAAATTGTGAATAATTGCCAAAGTGGCGTACACAATGCGCTTTCAGCTGAATTGGGTTACGATGAATATCATATTTGCAGCAGTCGTCAAGGCGACTCGGCTCTGTTTCGAGCATAAACGCCTATGTAAAAACGCAGCCAATCAGATGCCGAAGCCAGCCAGCAGAGCGTAGTCCTCGCCCCGTTTCTCAGACGAGTCCACTAGTGGGGCCCGTCAGTGGAAGGGATTCCGAAATGGTAACCAAGCAACAGTATCATGTTCTCAAAGCTCGATGTAGAGTGTATTAATATTTTCTTTAAATCCCTACATTATGTACATTGAAATGTGGGTTACTGAGTGGTTCGGGCCGTCAACACATTCTTGTACACTAGCGGCCTACACTTGAACTAACACTCCTGTTGTGATTATCTGTCTTGGCGGACTCTTGTTCGAAGGAGTCGTGAAGGATGTTTGTTGTGGTCACGTGAACAAGTTAATCCCTGCGTTCCATTGCACTCTGCTTCATCTCTGCTACGACGTAGCAGTCTCAAGAGTTTTGATTGGTCGGTTACTTAAGTACTTAAAAAGCGCGTTACCATTAAAATCCCCAAAATAATTTAACATTCTATTATATCCCTCTTGATTGAAAAGACAACTTCATAAAAGCATTAGGATAGAAAATCCATTAATAACAAAAGGAGATAACCATCACCAGTCATAAAGGAAGGTCAAGGGAATCCCAACATGTGTGTCGTCTGCTACTTCGTTACAGGCATGGGTATAAATGCCGACGTTTACTACAGATATCAAACCAAGACATACAATCCACTCTGCCACGGTGATGAGAGTACAAAAACATTCATTTCTTCGATATTTGACAGCAATCGGCACGTTTGCCACTTCCGTGGTATGTAAATTCCATGATTCGAAGCATGTTTACGGTGCAAGTGCGTGGAGTGACTTCCAATTAGTTTAGTTCTGTTTAGAATAAGCCAATCAAATGCGACTACGGGTTTTGTAGTTTCATCGTTGCTAGGCACAGCAAGTGACGCACTCTAGTGTGATGCAGTTAGAGCGCCTTCTGAGATGCTCTAGCTGTTGCGCGACCTTAACAGGAAGGTGACCCCTGCCACTGGGTGAAACGTCATCAAAGATTGTGTATGAATGATTTTCGACCCTAATGCTTTTACTAAGTCGTCTCTTTGATCAAGAGGGATACATTTGAGTTTTAAATAATTTTGGGAATTGGTGTATTCAAAGAGGGCCTCCAAAACCCTATCTATACTTTTAATGATAATGCGCTTTTAAAGTTATGAAATAAAACCAACCAATCAAAACTCTTGAGAGTGCTACATCGTAGAAGAGATGAAGCCGAGTGCAGCGGAACGTAGGGATATTTTGAGTCATGATTATCTGTCTTGGCGAACTCTTGTAGAAAGGAGTTTGAAAGTGTTTGTTATTGTCAACATGACCGAGTTCAACGATGCCAGTGTACCGAATCACTTAGTAACCAGCACTTCGATTTGAAAAATGTAGCGATTCTGCACAGAGCATTGAGAAATTAGTACTGCCATTCTGTTAGGGTTTCTTTTTACTTGCGTTAGTGATTGTTAAAATGAGCGTTTAGCATGCAACCTGGAGTGAAAAAAGGAGGACGTACGTTTGCTTACATGTGTGATTGAGTACAGCGGGGAAATTGTCCCTTGTGGGACCTGAAGTAGACATGACTTGACCGACGTCAGTGACTGGACAATGGCTGTGTGCGGCATTGGTGTCCTGTAATTAAGCACAGACTTTACGTCTTCGAGTGTCCTCTGCCTCAACCCTACTTTACTTTTTCTGGCTCACCTCAAAATGAAAGTGCGTCTCATTCTAGCAATACATGACACGGTGGTTTATATGATTGTTAAAAAGTCAGCCTGACATGATTTATGATAGCCCTGTAGACTGTATCAAGCACCCTGCCTTTGGCCGTCGGTGACGTAAGCCAAACGAGAGCGAGCTGTCAGAATAAGTGTCCACAAAGAAACTTAATCTTCCCATGGCCAGTGCTGGCTTACAACGCTGAATTTCACTTCTGGGTGTCCACAGAGAGTATATATAGTCTTCTCCAACAGAGCATCTGCAGTCTTGTGTGGGGCACCTCATAGACAGGCAGGAGGAAAGACTGCAGGCATGAGCAATGGCAAAAAGAAGCAGCAGTCTCAGCCGCAGTCTCTTCACATCTGGTGTCATTCTCCTGCTTGCTTTTTTGGGGGACCTTGGAGGTGAGTGACAAAGTTTCTTGCTGTTGTTTCTCAACAGTCTTCAATGGATGAGGGAGATTTTCTCTCTCCCTCTCTCTCTCTCTCTCTCTCTCTGTCTCTCTCTCTGTCTCTCTCTCTATCTCTCTCTCTCTCCCTCTCTCTCTCTCTCTCTCTCTCTCTCTCTCTCTCTCTCTCTCCCCCCAAATCCAATCCCAACCTCTCCGCAGTGGGGGGGAAGACAGGGAGAGATGACTCCGCCTGGACTCGCCTCTCCTTGACCAACTGGGACCCTGGCAAACGTGTTCCCCTACGTAGTGGGGCAGCGTGTTGGCCGTGCGCTGCTTCGCGAGTCGGGGGAGGAAGGGATCCTGGGGATTGAGGTAAGCTGCTTCTGCGGCAGCAGTCGACCCAACACACCTCTTTGGCCTTACTTCCCCTAGACGGGTGATCAGATGGATCCGGTCTGACCAATCGGCTGGTCGCGTGGCCTGAGGTGTCACCATTCTTGTAGGGACGAGGCCCCTCCTTCTTCCCCCTTCCTATTGTTAACTTGTTTAGTCTAATTTGTTGGTGACTCCGAAGGCGGCAGCTTATGGGTCAATTGTGAGGTGGTGAGAGAACGTCACTTTACATTACATCCCCGGCATAGCCCCGGCACGGCGACGTGCTGGTCATCCGCGCAGACCGTGTCCCCTTGTTAGACTCTGTGGTGGGTGGGGAGTGCCGTTGATAAATTTCTATAATTTAATCATGGAATATACGAAATGAAAGAACCACCCTTCTAAAAGACAGAGAGTTCTCCTCCAGTTTAGAGAGCCTTTCTGACTCTACCCTCAATTTTGATGACGACAGCTGGCCTCGCTTTCTCCTTGTCCATTCTTTAGATCACCAAAAGCCACTGAGAAAAGTCTCTTCATTTGCCATCGCCAAAGCCATATAAGGTATTGCTGGTGAGCCCAAGCAGGTCAAAAAGCTCAGGAGTGGTGACCTTCTTGTGGTAGTAACCAAGAAGTCCCACTTTTCCGACTTACTGAAGGCGTGAACTTTTGCAAACGTTCGAGTGAAAGTCAAGCCTCACACGAGCCTTACTTTCTATAAAGGAATTATTCGATGCCGAGACTTTGCAGATCTTACTGAAGGCGACATACTGGAAGGACTGTCGGACGAGAGAGTTAATGCTGTCCGAAAGTTGACAGCCAAACGTGATGGTGTGATCAAGCCCATAACACGATCCTGTTGACTTGAGGTACCCCCACTCTCCCTTACTTCGTGATGGCCGGCTACCTTCGAATTGTTGTTGACCCTTTTATCCCCAACCCACTACACTGTTTTAAATGCCAGCAGTTTGGCCATCATCAGCACTCTTGCAGTCGCGCTGCCCACTGGACGATGCGGTGGCCATGACCATACTGATGATGGCTGCCGAAACACCTCTAAGTGTTCTGGCTCGCGCCTATCTTTATCTCGGGACTGTCCCAAGTGGCAGCACGAGAGAGAGATCCAGAGGGTAAGAGTCACCAAAGGCACATCCTTCCCAGAAGTAAGACGACTTGTGGAGGCTTCGACAAGGCCTCCATCTGGCCCATCGTATACCTCTGCGGTCAAGTCTGTCAAGTCTGTGGCTTGCCAGACTTGCCTTACTTGGTTGAAGGGTGATAAGCCTAAAACAGCTTCTGAGGGTGACAAGCCGAAGTCTGAAGGCGGTTTCTGCTGCTGTCCAGACGACTTCTGGAGAGACGCTCAGGAAGGTATCCAAGCCACCTGAGTTATCTCGGCTGCCTACTAAGGCAACTCAGAAATCGGACAAACGAGCTCCACCGACGAAAGACCGGCTTTCGAAGGGGGATGAATGGATGGATGGATAGTGTTTTACGGCCTATCAGCCATTGAAGGAAATATAAAGCCATTAAGCAGGAAAATCACTACAACAGTTGAGAGTAAACGCAAATCAAGTCACGGTGTCCCTAGTCATTCGCCTCTTACGAATCGGGTAGTGAGACGCGGTGGGTCAATTCTTACCTCGAACCCACAGGGGGATTCGAAGGGGGAACGTGAGCCACTGCAGCTTCACAACCGTTTCAGTGCGCTGCAGGCCTCTGAGGAAATGGATCGTGTCTCTCAGGTTCCTCGGGGGTCCACTCTCCTAAGTAGAAATGAGCACTATTTTTCAGTGTCGAGGATTGAGGGCTAATTTTGAGGAGATTTTTCTCTCAATATCATTACTTAAACC
>JAWQFJ010029116.1:30000-43960 GCA_034096865.1 Theodoxus fluviatilis | reverse complement strand
GTCTCTCTGTCTGGTCTCTCTGTCTGGTCTCTCTGTCTGGTCTGTCTGGTCTGTCTGTCTGGTCTGTCTGTCTGGTCTCTCTGTCTGGTCTCTCTGGTCTGTCTGTCTGGTCTGTCTGTCTGGTCTCTCTGTCTGGTCTCTCTGTCTGGTCTCTCTGTCTGGTCTCTCTGTCTGGTCTCTCTGTCTGGTCTCTGTCTGGTCTGTCTGTCTGGTCTCTCTGTCTGGTCTCTCTGTCTGGTCTCTCTGTCTGGTCTCTCTGTCTGGTCTGTCTGGTCTCTCTGTCTGGTCTCTCTGTCTGGTCTCTCTGTCTGGTCTGTCTGTCTGGTCTTTCTGTCTGGTCTCTCTGTCTGGTCTCTCTGTCTGGTCTGTCTGTCTGGTCTGTCTGTCTGGTCTGTCTGTCTGGTCTGTCTGTCTGGTCTGTCTGTCTGGTCTGTCTGTCTGGTCTGTCTGTCTGGTCTCTCTGTCTGGTCTCTCTGTCTCGTCTCTCTGTCTGGTCTCTCTGTCTGGTCTCTCCTTCTGGTCTGTCTGTCTGGTCTGTCTGTCTGGTCTGTGTGGTCTGTCTGTCTGGTCTGTCTGTCTGGTCTGTCTGTCTGGTCTCTCTGTCTGGTCTGTCTGTCTGGTCTCTCTGTCTGGTCTCTCTGTCTGGTCTCTCTGGTCTGTCTGGTCTGTCTGTCTGGTTTGTCTGTCTGGTCTCTCTGTCTGGTCTCTCTGTCTGGTCTCTCTGTCTGGTCTCTCTGTCTGGTCTCTCTGGTCTGTCTGATCTGTCTGTCTGGTCTGTCTGTCTGGTCTCTCTGTCTGGTCTCTCTATCTGGTCTCTCTGGTCTGTCTGTCAGTCTGTCTGTCTGGTCTGTCTGTCTGGTCTCTCTGTTTGGTCTCTCTGTCTGGTCTGTCTGGTCTGTCTGTCTGGTCTCTCTGTCTGGTCTCTCTGTCTCGTCTGTCTGGTCTGTCTGTCTGGTCTCTTTTTCTGGTCTGTCTGTCTGTCTGTCTGGTCTCTCTGTCTGGTCTCTCTGTCTGGAGTGTCTGGTCTCTCTGTCTGGTCTCTCTGTCTGGTCTCTCTGTCTGGTCTGTCTGGTCTGTCTGTCTGTCTGGTCTGTCTGTCTGGTCTCTCTGTCTGGTCTGTCTGGTCTCTATGTCTGGTCTGTCTGGTCTCTCTGTCTGGTCTGTCTGTCTGTCTGGTCTCTCTGTCTGGTCTGTCTGGTCTGTCTGTCTGGTCTCTCTGTCTGGTCTGTCTGGTCTCTCTGTCTGGTCTGTCTGTCTGGTCTGTCTGTCTGGTCTCTCTGTCTGGTCTCTCTGTCTGGTCTCTGTGTCTGGTCTGTCTGTCTGGTCTGTCTGGTCTGTCTGTCTGGTCTGTCTGTCTGGTCTCTCTGTCTGGTCTCTCTGTCTGGTCTGTCTGGTCTGTTTGTCTGGTCTGTCTGTTTGTCCGTCTGTCCGTTCGTCTTTCTGTCTGTCTGTCTGTCTGTCTGTCTGTCTGGTCTGTCTGTCTGTCTGGTCTCTCTGTCTGGTCTGTCTGTCTGGTCTGTCTTTCTTGTCTGTCTGTCTGGTCTGTCTGTCTGTCTGGTCTGTCGGTCTGGTCTGTCTTTCTTGTCTGTCTGTCTGGTCTGTCTGCCTGTCTGTCTGTCTGTCTGGTCTCTCTGTCAGGTCTCTCTGGTCTGTCTTTCTTGTCTGTCTGTCTGGTCTGTCTGTCTGTCTGTCTGTCTGTCTGGTCTCTCTGTCTGGTCTGTCTGGTCTCTCTGTCTGGTCTCTCTGGTCTGTCTTTCTTGTCTGTCTGTCTGGTCTGTCTTCTGTCTGTCTGTCTGTCTGGTCTCTCTGTCTGGTCTGTCTGGTCTGTCTGTCTGGTCTCTCTGTCTGGTCTGTCTTTCTTGTCTGTCTGTCTGGTCTGTCTGTCTGTCTGGTCTGTCTTTCTTGTCTGTCTGTCTGGTCTGTCTGTCTGTCTGTCTGTCTGTCTGGTCTCTCTCTCTGTCTGGTCTGTCTGTCTGTCTGTCTGGTCTGTCTTTCTTGTCTGTCTGTCTGGTCTGTCTGTCTGTCTGTCTGTCTGTCTGGTCTCTCTGTCTGGTCTCTCTGGTCGGTCTGTCTGGTCTGTCTGTCTGGTCTCTCTGTCTGGTCTCTCTGTCTGGTCTGTCTGGTCTCTCTGTCTGGTCTCTCTGTCTGGTCTCTCTGTGTGGTCTGTCTGTCTGGTCTCTCTGTCTGGTCTCTCTGGTCTGTCTGTCTGGTCTCTCTGTCTGGTCTCTCTGTCTGGTCTCTCGGTCTGGTCTCTCTGTTTGGTCTGTCTGTCTGGTCTCTCTGTCTGGTCTCTCTGTCTGGTCTCTCTGTCTGGTCTCTCTGTCTGGTCTCTCTGTCTGGTCTCTCTGTCTGGTCTGTCTGTCTGGTCTGTCTGTCTGGTCTGTCTGTCTGGTCTGTCTGTCTGGTCTCTCTGTCTGGTCTCTCTGTCTGGTCTCTCTGTCTGGTCTCTCTGTCTGGTCTCTCTGTCTGGTCTGTCTGTCTGGTCTGTCTGTCTGGTCTGTCTGTCTGGTCTCTCTGTCTGGTCTGTCTGGTCTGTCTGTCTGGTCTGTCTGTCTGGTCTGTCTGTCTGGTCTGTCTGGTCTGTCTGTCTGGTCTCTCTGTCTGGTCTGTCTGTCTGGTCTGTCTGTCTGGTCTGTCTGGTCTCTCTGTCTGGTCTGTCTGTCTGGTCTCTCTGTCTGGTCTGTCTGGTCTCTCTGTCTGGTCTCTCTGTCTGGTCTCTCTGTCTGGTCTCTCTGGTCTGTCTGATCTGTCTGTCTGGTCTGTCTGTCTGGTCTCTCTGTCTGGTCTCTCTATCTGGTCTCTCTGGTCTGTCTGTCTGTCTGTCTGTCTGGTCTGTCTGTCTGGTCTCTCTGTCTGGTCTCTCTGTCTGGTCTGTCTGGTCTGTCTGTCTGGTCTCTCTGTCTGGTCTCTCTGTCTCGTCTGTCTGGTCTGTCTGTCTGGTCTCTTTTTCTGGTCTGTCTGTCTGTCTGTCTGGTCTCTCTGTCTGGTCTCTCTGTCTGGAGTGTCTGGTCTCTCTGTCTGGTCTCTCTGTCTGGTCTCTCTGTCTGGTCTGTCTGGTCTGTCTGTCTGTCTGGTCTGTCTGTCTGGTCTCTCTGTCTGGTCTGTCTGGTCTCTATGTCTGGTCTGTCTGGTCTCTCTGTCTGGTCTGTCTGTCTGTCTGGTCTCTCTGTCTGGTCTGTCTGGTCTGTCTGTCTGGTCTCTCTGTCTGGTCTGTCTGGTCTCTCTGTCTGGTCTGTCTGTCTGGTCTGTCTGTCTGGTCTCTCTGTCTGGTCTGTCTGTCTGGTCTCTGTGTCTGGTCTGTCTGTCTGGTCTGTCTGGTCTGTCTGTCTGGTCTGTCTGTCTGGTCTCTCTGTCTGGTCTCTCTGTCTGGTCTGTCTGGTCTGTTTGTCTGGTCTGTCTGTTTGTCCGTCTGTCCGTTCGTCTTTCTGTCTGTCTGTCTGTCTGTCTGTCTGGTCTGTCTGTCTGTCTGGTCTCTCTGTCTGGTCTGTCTGTCTGGTCTGTCTTTCTTGTCTGTCTGTCTGGTCTGTCTGTCTGTCTGGTCTGTCGGTCTGGTCTGTCTTTCTTGTCTGTCTGTCTGGTCTGTCTGCCTGTCTGTCTGTCTGTCTGGTCTCTCTGTCAGGTCTCTCTGGTCTGTCTTTCTTGTCTGTCTGTCTGGTCTGTCTGTCTGTCTGTCTGTCTGTCTGGTCTCTCTGTGTGGTCTGTCTGGTCTCTCTGTCTGGTCTCTCTGGTCTGTCTTTCTTGTCTGTCTGTCTGGTCTGTCATTCTGTCTGTGTGTCTGTCTGGTCTCTCTGTCTGGTCTGTCTGGTCTGTCTGTCTGGTCTCTCTGTCTGGTCTGTCTTTCTTGTCTGTCTGTCTGGTCTGTCTGTCTGTCTGGTCTGTCTTTCTTGTCTGTCTGTCTGGTCTGTCTGTCTGTCTGTCTGTCTGGTCTCTCTCTCTGTCTGGTCTGTCTGTCTGTCTGTCTGGTCTGTCTTTCTTGTCTGTCTGTCTGGTCTGTCTGTCTGTCTGTCTGTCTGTCTGGTCTCTCTGTCTGGTCTCTCTGGTCGGTCTGTCTGGTCTGTCTGTCTGGTCTCTCTGTCTGGTCTCTTTGTCTGGTCTGTCTGGTCTCTCTGTCTGGTCTCTCTGTCTGGTCTCTCTGTGTGGTCTGTCTGTCTGGTCTCTCTGTCTGGTCTCTCTGGTCTGTCTGTCTGGTCTCTCTGTCTGGTCTCTCTGTCTGGTCTCTCGGTCTGGTCTCTCTGTTTGGTCTGTCTGTCTGGTCTCTCCGTCTGGTCTCTCTGTCTGGTCTCTCTGTCTGGTCTTTGTCTGGTCTCTCTGTCTGGTCTCTCTGTCTGGTCTGTCTGTCTGGTCTGTCTGTCTGGTCTGTCTGTCTGGTCTGTCTGTCTGGTCTCTCTGTCTGGTCTCTCTGTCTGGTCTCTCTGTCTGGTCTCTCTGTCTGGTCTCTCTGTCTGGTCTGTCTGTCTGGTCTGTCTGTCTGGTCTGTCTGTCTGGTCTCTCTGTCTGGTCTGTCTGGTCTGTCTGTCTGGTCTGTCTGTTTGGTCTGTCTGTGTGGTCTGTCTGGTCTGTCTGTCTGGTCTGTCTGTCTGCTCTGTCTGTCTTGTCTGTCTGTCTGGTCTGTCTGGTCTCTCTGTCTGGTCTCTCTGTCTGGTCTCTCTGTCTGGTCTGTCTGGTCTCTCTGTCTGGTCTCTCTGTCTGGTCTGTCTTGTCTGTCTGTCTGGTCTCTCTGTCTGGTCACTCTGTCTGGTCTGTCTGTCTGGTCTGTCTGTCTGGTCTGTCTGTCTGGTCTCTCTGTCTGGTCTGTCTGGACTGTCTGTCTGGTCTCTCTGTCTGGTCTGTCTGGTCTGTTTGTCTGGTCTGTCTGTCTGGTCTGTCTGTCTGGTCTCTCTGTCTGGTCTGTCTGGTCGGTCTGTCTGGTCTGTCTGTCTGTCTGTCTGTCTGGTCTGTCTGTCTGGTCTGTCTGGTCTGTCTGTCTGGTCTCTCTGTCTGGTCTGTCTTTCTTGTCTGTCTGTCTGGTCTGTCTGTCTGTCTGTCTGGTCTGTCTTTCTTGTCTGTCTGTCTGGTCTGTCTGTCTGTCTGTCTGTCTGTCTGGTCTCTCTGTCTGGTCTGTCTGTCTGTCTGTCTGTCTGGTCTGTCTTTCTTGTCTGTCTGTCTGGTCTGTCTGTCTGTCTGTCTGTCTGTCTGGTCTCTCGGTCTGGTCTCTCTGGTCGGTCTGTCTGGTCTGTCTGTCTGGTCTCTCTGTCTGGTCTCTCTGTCTGGTCTGTCTGGTCTGTCTGTCTGGTCTCTCTGTCTGGTCTCTCTGTCTGGTCTGTCTGTCTGGTCTCTCTGTCTGGTCTCTCTGTCTGGTCTCTCTGGTCTGTCTGTCTGGTCTGTCTGTCTGGTCTGTCTGTCTGGTCTGTCTGTCTGGTCTGTCTGTCTGGTCTCTCTGTCTGGTCTGTCTGGTCTGTCTGTCTGGTCTCTCTGTCTGGTCTGTCTGGTCTGTTTGTCTGGTCTGTCTGTCTGGTCTGTCTGTCTGGTCTCTCTGTCTGGTCTGTCTGGTCGGTCTGTCTGGTCTGTCTGTCTGGTCTGTCTGTCGTGTCTCTCTGTCTGGTCTCTCTGTCTGGTCTGTCTGGTCTCTCTGTCTGGTCTCTCTGTCTGGTCTCTCTGTCTGGTCTCTCTGTCTGGTCTCTCTGTCTGGTCTCTCTGTCTGGTCTGTCTGTCTGGTCTGTCTGTCTGGTCTCTCTGTCTGGTCTCTCTGTCTGGTCTCTCTGTCTGGTCTGTCTGGTCTGGTCTGTCTGGTCTCTCTGTCTGGTCTGTCTGGTCTCTCTGTCTGGTCTGTCTGTCTGTCTGGTCTCTCTGTCTGGTCTGTCTGGTCTGTCTGTCTGGTCTCTCTGTATGGTCTGTCTGTCTGGTCTCACTGTCTGGTCTCTCTGTCTGGTCTCTCTGTCTGGTCTCTCTGTCTGGTCTCTTTGGTCGGTCTGTCTGGTCTCTCTGTCTGGTCTGTCTGTCTGGTCTCTCTGTCTGGTCCGTCTTTCTGGTCTGTCTGTCTGGTCTGTCTGTCTGGTCTGTCTGTCTGGTCTCTCTGTCTGGTCTCTCTGTCTGGTCTCTCTGTCTGGTCTCTCTGTCTGGTCTCTCTGTCTGGTCTCTCTGGTCTGTCTGTCTGTCTGTCTGGTCTGTCTGTCTGGTCTCTCTGTCTGGTCTCTCTGTCTGGTCTGTCTGGTCTGTCTGTCTGGTCTCTCTGTCTGGTCTCTCTGTCTGGTCTGTCTGTCTGGTCTCTCTTTCTGGTCTGTCTGTCTGTCTGTCTGTCTGGTCTCTCTGTCTGGTCTCTCTGTCTGGAGTGTCTGGTCTCTCTGTCTGGTCTCTCTGTCTGGTCTCTCTGTCTGGTCTGTCTGGTCTGTCTGTCTGTCTGGTCTGTCTGTCCGTCTGTCTGGTCTGTCTGTCTGGTCTGTCTCTGTCTGGTCTGTCTGTCTGGTCTGCCTTTCTTGTCTGTCTGTCTGGTCTGTCTGCCTGTCTGTCTGTCTGTCTGGTCTCTCTGTCTGGTCTGTCTGGTCTGTCTTTCTGGTCTGTCTGTCTGGTCTGTCTGTCTGTCTGTCTGTCTGTCTGGTCTCTCTGTCTGGTCTGTCTGGTCTCTCTGTCTGGTCTCTCTGGTCTGTCTGTCTTGTCTGTCTGTCTGGTCTGTCTGTCTGGTCTGTCTGTCTGGTCTCTCTGTCTGGTCTGTCTGGTCTGTCTGTCTGGTCTCTCTGTCTGGTCTGTCTTTCTTGTCTGTCTGTCTGGTCTGTCTGTCTGTCTGGTCTGTCTTTCTTGTCTGTCTGTCTGGTCTGTCTGTCTGTCTGTCTGTCTGGTCTCTCTCTGTCTGGTCTGTCTGTCTGTCTGTCTGGTCTGTCTTTCTTGTCTGTCTGTCTGGTCTGTCTGTCTGTCTGTCTGTCTGGTCTCTCTGTCTGGTCTCTCTTGTCGGTCTGTCTGGTCTGTCTGTCTGGTCTCTCTGTCTGGTCTCTCTGTCTGGTCTCTCTGTTTGGTCTCTCTGTCTGGTCTGTCTGTTTGGTCTGTCTGTCTGGTCTGTCTGTCTGGTCTGTCTGTCTGGTCTCTCTGTCTGGTCTCTCTGTCTGGTCTCTCTGTCTGGTCTCTCTGTCTGGTCTCTCTGTCTGGTCTGTCTGTCTGGTCTGTCTGTCTGGTCTGTCTGTCTGGTCTCTCTGTCTTGTCTGTCTGGTCTGTCTGTCTGGTCTGTCTGTCTGGTCTGTGGTCTGTCTGGTCTGTCTGTCTGGTCTGTCTGTCTGCTCTGTCTGTCTTGTCTGTCTGTCTGGTCTGTCTGGTCTCTCTGTCTGGTCTCTCTGTCTGGTCTGTCTTGTCTGTTTGTCTGGTCTCTTTGTCTCGTCACTCTGTCTGGTCTGTCTGTCTGGTCTGTCTGTCTGGTCTGTCTGTCTGGTCTCTCTGTCTGGTCTGTCTGGACTGTCTGTCTGGTCTCTCTGTCTGGTCTGTCTGGTCTGTTTGTCTGGTCTGTCTGTCTGGTCTCTCTGTCTGGTCTCTCTGTCTGGTCTGTCTGGACTGTCTGTCTGGTCTCTCTGTCTGGTCTGTCTGGTCTGTTTGTCTGGTCGGTCTGTCTGGTCTGTCTGTCTGTCTGTCTGTCTGTCTGGTCTCTCTGTCTGGTCTGTCTGGTCTGTCTGTCTGGTCTCTCTGTCTGGTCTCTCTGTCTTGTCTGTCTGTCTGGTCTGTCTGGTCTGTCTGTCTGGTCTCTCTTTCTGGTTGTCTGTCTGGTCTGTCTGTCTGTCTGTCTGGTCTCTCTGTCTGGTCTGTCTGTCTGTCTGTCTGGTCTGTCTTTCTTGTCTGTCTGTCTGGTCTGTCTGTCTGTCTGTCTGTCTGTCTGTCTGGTCTCTCTGTCTGGTCTCTCTGGTCGGTCTGTCTGGTCTGTCTGTCTGGTCTCTCTGTCTGGTCTCTCTGTCTGGTCTGTCTGGTCTGTCTGTCTGGTTTCTCTGTCTGGTCTCTCTGTCTGGTCTGTCTGTCTGGTCTCTCTGTCTGGTCTCTCTGTCTGGTCTCTCTGGTCTGTCTGTCTGGTCTGTCTGTCTGGTCTCTCTGTCTGGTCTCTCTGGTCTCTCTGTCTGGTCTCTCTGTCTGGTCTCTCTGTCTGGTCTCTCTGTCTGGTCTGTCTGTCTGGTCTCTCTGTCTGGTCTCTCTGTCTGTCCTGTCTGGTCTCTCTGTCTGGTCTCTCTGTCTGGTCTCTCTGTCTGGTCTCTCTGTCTGGTCTGTCTGTCTGGTCTGTCTGTCTGGTCTCTCTGTCTGGTCTCTCTGTCTGGTCTCTCTGTCTGGTCTCTCTGTCTGGTCTGTTTGTCTGGTCTGTCTGTCTGGTCTGTCTGTCTGGTCTGTCTGTCTGGTCTTTCTGTCTGGTCTGTCTGTCTGGTCTCTCTGTCTGGTCTCTCTGTCTCGTCTCTCTGTCTGGTCTCTTTGTCTGGTCTCTCTGTCTGGTCTGTCTGTCTGTCTGGTCTGTCTGTCTGGTCTCTCTGTCTTGTCTGTCTTGTCTGTCTGTCTGGTCTGTCTGTCTGGTCTCTCTGTCTGGTCTGTCTGGTCTGTCTGTCTGGTCTGTCTGTCTGGTCTGTCTGTCTGGTCTGTCTGTCTGGTCTGTCTGTCTGGTCTGGTCTGTCTGTCTGGTCTGTCTGTCTGGTCTGTCTGGTCTGTCTGTCTGGTCTGTCTGTCTGGTCTCTCTGTCTGGTCTCTCTGTCTGGTCTGTCTGTCTGGTCTCTCTGTCTGGTCTCTCTGTCTGGTCTCTCTGGTCTGTCTGTCTGGTCTCTCTGTCTGGTCTCTCTGTCTGGTCTCTCTGGTCTCTCTGTCTGGTCTCTCTGTCTGGTCTGTCTGTCTGGTCTCTCTGTCTGGTCTGTCTGTCTCTCTGTCTGGTCTCTCTGTCTGATCTCTCTGTCTGGTCTGTCTGTCTGGTCTGTCTGTCTGGTCTGTCTGTCTGGTCTGTCTGTCTGGTCTGTCTGTCTGGTCTCTCTGTCTGGTCTCTCTGTCTGGTCTCTCTGTCTGGTCTCTCTGTCTGGTCTCTCTGTCTGGTCTGTCTGTCTGGTCTGTCTGTCTGGTCTGTCTGTCTGGTCTCTCTGTCTGGTCTGTCTGGTCTGTCTGTCTGATCTGTCTGTCTGGTCTCTCTGTCTGGTCTGTCTGGTCTGTCTGTCTGGTCTGTCTGTTTGGTCTGTCTGTGTTGTCTGTCTGGTCTGTCTGTCTGGTCTGTCTGTCTGGTCTGTCTGTCTGGTCTGTCTGTCTGGACTGTCTGATCTGTCTGTCTGGTCTCTCTGTCTAGTCTGTCTGGTCTGTCTGTCTGGTCTCTCTGTCTGGTCTCTCTGTCTGGTCTGTCTGTCTGGTCTGTCTGTCTGGTCTGTCTGTCTGGTCTCTCTGTCTGGTCTGTCTGGTCTGTCTTGTCTGGTCTGTCTGTCTGGTCTGTCTGTCTAGTCTCTCTGTCTGGTCTGTCTGGTCGGTCTGTCTGGTCTGTCTGTCTGGTCTGTCTGTCTGGTCTCTCTGTCTGGTCTCTCTGTCTGGTCTCTCTGTCTGGTCTCTCTGTCTGGTCTCTCTGTCTGGTCTCTCTGTCTGGTCTCTCTGTCTGGTCTCTCTGTCTGGTCTGTCTGGTCTGTCTGTCTGGTCTCTCTGTCTGGTCTCTCTGTCTGGTCTCTCTGTCTGGTCTGTCTGGTCTGTCTGTCTGGTCTCTCTGTCTGGTCTGTCTGTCTGGTCTCTCTGTCTGGTCTCTCTGTCTGGTCTCTCTGTCTGGTCTCTCTGTCTGGTCTGTCTGGTCTGTCTGTCTGTCTGTCTGGTCTCTCTGTATGGTCTGTCTGTCTGGTCTCACTGTCTGGTCTCTCTGTCTGGTCTCTCTGTCTGGTCTCTCTGTCTGGTCTGTCTGGTCTGTCTGTCTGGTCTCTCTGTCTGGTCTGTCTGTCTGGTCTCTCTGTCTGGTCTCTCTGTCTGGTCTGTCGGTCTGGTCTGTCTGTCTGGTCTGTCTGTCTGGTCTCTCTGTCTGGTCTCTCTGTCTGGTCTGTCTGGTCTGTCTGTCTGGTCTGTCTGTCTGGTCTCTCTGTCTGGTCTGTCTGTCTGGTCTGTCTGTCTGGTCTCTCTGTCTGGTCTGTCTGTCGTGTCTGTCTGTCTGGTCTGTCTGTCTGGTCTGTCTGTCTGGTCTCTCTGTCTGGTCTGTCTGGTCTGTCTGTCTGGTCTCTCTGTCTGGTCTGTCTGTCTGTCTGTCTGTCTGGTCTCTCTGTCTGGTCTGTCCTGGTCTGTCTGTCTGGTCTGTCTGTCTGTCTGTCTGTCTGTCTGTCTGGTCTCTCTGTCTGGTCTGTCTGTCTGTCTGTCTGTCTGTCTGTCTGGTCTGTCTGTCTTGTCTGTCTGTCTGGTCTGTCTGTCTGGTCTGTCTGTCTGGTCTCTCTGTCTGTCTCTCTGTCTGTCTGTCTGGTCTGTCTGTCTGTCTGTCTGTCTGTCTGGTCTGTCTGTCTGGTCTGTCTGTCTGTCTGTCTGTCTGGTCTGTCTGTCTGTCTCTCTGTCTGGTCTGTCTGTCTGGTCTGTCTGTCTGGTCTCTCTGTCTGGTCTCTCTGGTCTGGTCTGTCTGTCTGGTCTGTCTGTCTGGTCTCTCTGTCTGGTCTCTCTGTCTGTCTGGTCTGTCTGGTCTGTCTGTCTGGTCTCTCTGTCTGGTCTGTCTGGTCTGTCTGTCTGTCTGGTCTCTCTGTCTGGTCTGTCTGTCTGTCTGTCTGGTCTGTCTGGTCTGTCTGTCTGGTCTGTCTGTCTGGTCTGTCTGTCTGGTCTCTCTGTCTGGTCTGTCTGGTCTGTCTGTCTGGTCTCTCTGTCTGGTCTCTCTGTCTGGTCTGTCTGGTCTGTCTGTCTGGTCTCTCTGTCTGGTCTGTCTGGTCTGTCTGTCTGGTCTCTCTGTCTGGTCTCTCTGTCTGGTCTCTCTGTCTGGTCTCTCTGTCTGGTCTCTCTGTCTGGTCTGTCTGTCTGGTCTCTCTGTCTGGTCTCTCTGTCTGGTCTGTCTGTCTGGTCTCTCTGTCTGGTCTCTCTGTCTGGTCTGTCTGGTCTGTCTGTCTGGTCTCTCTGTCTGGTCTGTCTGTCTGGTCTCTCTGTCTGTCTGTCTGTCTGTCTGTCTGGTCTGTCTGTCTGGTCTCTCTGTCTGGTCTCTCTGTCTGGTCTCTCTGTCTGGTCTCTCTGTCTGGTCTGTCTGTCTGTCTGTCTGTCTGTCTGTCTGGTCTGTCTGTCTGGTCTGTCTGTCTGGTCTGTCTGGTCTGTCTGTCTGTCTGTCTGGTCTCTCTGTCTGGTCTCTCTGTCTGGTCTGTCTGTCTGGTCTGCCTGTCTGGTCTGTCTTGTCTGTCTGGTCTGTCTGGTCTGTCTGTCTGGTCTGTCTGTCTGGTCTGTCTGTCTGGTCTGTCTTGTCTGTCTGGTCTGTCTGTCTGGTCTCTCTGTCTGGTCTGTCTGTCTGGTCTGTCTGTCTGGTCTGTCTGTCTGGTCTCTGTCTGGTCTGTCTGTCTGTCTGGTCTCTCTGTCTGGTCTGTCTGTCTGTCTGTCTGTCTGTCTGTCTGGTCTCTCTGTCTGGTCTCTCTGGTCTCTCTGTCTGGTCTGTCTGTCTGGTCTGTCTGTCTGGTCTCTCTGTCTGGTCTGTCTGTCTGTCTGTCTGTCTGGTCTCTCTGTCTGGTCTCTCTGTATTGTCTCTCTGTCTGTCTGTCTGGTCTGTCTGGTCTGTCTGTCTGTCTGGTCTGTCTGTCTGTCTGTCTGGTCTCTCTGTCTGGTCTTCTGTCTGTCTGTCTGGTCTCGTCTGTCTGGTCTTTCTGTCTGGTCTCTCTGTCTGGTCTGTCTGTCTGGTCTCTCTGTCTGGTCTCTCTGTCTGGTCTGTCTGATCCGTCTGTCTGGTCTCTCTGTCTGGTCTCTCTGTCTGGTCTGTCTGGTCTGTCTGTCTGGTCTCTCTGTCTGGTCTGTCTGTCTGGTCTGTCTGTCTGGTCTGTCTGTCTGGTCTGTCTGTCTGTCTGTCTGGTCTGTCTGTCTGGTCTGTCTGGTCTGTCTGTCTGGTCTCTCTGTCTGGTCTGTCTGGTCTGTCTGTCTGGTCTCTCTGTCTGGTCTGTCTGTCTGTCTGTCTGGTCTGTCTGTCTGGTCTGTCTGTCTGGTCTGTCTGTCTGGTCTGTCTGGTCTGTCTGTCTGGTCTCTCTGTCTGGTCTGTCTGGTCTGTCTGTCTGGTCTGTCTGTCTGGTCTGTCTGTCTGGTCTGTCTGTCTGGTCTGTCTGGTCTGTCTGTCTGGTCTGTCTGTCTGGTCCTGTCTGGTCTGTCTGTCTGGTCTGTCTGTCTGGTCTGTCTGTCTGTCTGTCTGGTCTGTCTGTCTGGTCTGTCTGTCTGGTCTGTCTGTCTGGTCTGTCTGTCTGTCTGTCTGTCTGTCTGTCTGGTCTGTCTGTCTGTCTGTCTGTCTGGTCTGTCTGGTCTGTCTGTCTGGTCTGTCTGTCTGGTCTGTCTGTCTGGTCTCTCTGTCTGGTCTCTCTGTCTGGTCTGTCTGTCTGTCTGTCTGTCTGGTCTGTCTGTCTGGTCTGTCTGTCTGGGTCTCTCTGTCTGGTCTCTCTGTCTGGTCTCTCTGTCTGGTCTGTCTGTCTGTCTGTCTGGTCTGTCTGTCTGGTCTGTCTGTCTGGTCTCTCTGTCTGGTCTCTCTGTCTGGTCTGTCTGTCTGTCTGTCTGTCTGGTCTCTCTGTCTGTCTGGTCTCTCTGTCTGTCTGTCTGGTCTGTCTGTCTGGTCTCTCTGTCTGGTCTCTCTGTCTGTCTGTCTGGTCTGTCTGTCTGGTCTGTCTGTCTGGTCTGTCTGGTCTGTCTGTCTGGTCTGTCTGTCTGGTCTCTCTGTCTGGTCTCTCTGTCTGGTCTGTCTGGTCTGTCTGTCTGGTCTGTCTGTCTGGTCTGTCTGTCTGGTCTGTCTGTCTGTCTGTCTGTCTGTCTGTCTGGTCTCTCTGTCTGGTCTCTCTGTCTGGTCTGTCTGTCTGGTCTGTCTGTCTGTCTGGTCTCTCTGTCTGGTCTCTCTGTCTGGTCTCTCTGTCTGGTCTCTCTGTCTGGGTCTGTCTGTCTGGTCTGTCTGTCTGGTCTCTCTGTCTGGTCTGTCTGTCTGGTCTCTCTGTCTGGTCTCTCTGTCTGGTCTCTCTGGTCTGTCTGTCTGGTCTGTCTGTCTGGTCTGTCTGTCTGGTCTCTCTGTCTGGTCTCTCTGTCTGGTCTCTCTGTCTGGTCTCTCTGTCTGGTCTCTCTGTCTGGTCTCTGTCTGGTCTGTCTGTCTGGTCTCTCTGTCTGGTCTCTCTGTCTGGTCTCTCTGTCTGGTCTCTCTGTCTGGTCTCTCTGTCTGGTCTGTCTGTCTGGTCTCTCTGTCTGGTCTCTCTGTCTGGTCTCTCTGTCTGGTCTGTCTGTCTGGTCTCTCTGTCTGGTCTCTCTGTCTGGTCTCTCTGTCTGGTCTGTCTGTCTGGTCTCTCTGTCTGGTCTCTCTGGTCTGTCTGGTCTGTCTGTCTGGTCTCTCTGTCTGGTCTCTCTGTCTGGTCTCTCTGTCTGGTCTCTCTGGTCTGTCTGTCTGTCTGTTTGTCTGGTCTGTCTGTCTGGTCTCTCTGTCTGGTCTGTCTGTCTGTCTGTCTGGTCTGTCTGTCTGGTCTCTCTGTCTGGTCTCTCTGTCTGGTCTGTCTGGTCTGTCTGTCTGGTCTCTTTTTCTGGTCTGTCTGTCTGTCTGTCTGGTCTCTCTGTCTGGTCTCTCTGTCTGGAGTGTCTGGTCTCTCTGTCTGGTCTGTCTGTCTGGTCTCTCTGTCTGGTCTGTCTGGTCTGTCTGTCTGTCTGGTCTGTCTGTCTGGTCTCTCTGTCTGGTCTGTCTGGTCTCTATGTCTGGTCTGTCTGGTCTCTCTGTCTGGTCTGTCTGTCTGTCTGGTCTCTCTGTCTGGTCTGTCTGGTCTGTCTGTCTGGTCTCTCTGTCTGGTCTGTCTGGTCTCTCTGTCTGGTCTGTCTGTCTGGTCTGTCTGTCTGGTCTCTCTGTCTGGTCTCT
>JAWQFJ010029116.1:7500-22500 GCA_034096865.1 Theodoxus fluviatilis | reverse complement strand
CTGTCTGTCTGCTGTCTGGTCGTCTGTCTGGTCTCTCTGTCTGGTCTCTCTGTCTGGTCTGTCTGTCTGTCTGTCTGTCTGTCTGTCTGGTCTGTCTGGTCTGGTCTGTCTGGTCTGTCTGTCTGGTCTCTCTGTCTGGTCTCTCTGTCTGGTCTGTCTGGTCTGTCTGTCTGGTCTCTCTGTCTGGTCTGTCTGTCTGTCTGTCTGTCTGGTCTCTCTGTCTGGTCTCTCTGTCTGGTCTGTCTGGTCTCTCTGTCTGGTCTCTCTGTCTGGTCTGTCTGTCTGTCTGTCTGGTCTGTCTGTCTGGTCTCTCTGTCTGGTCTGTCTGTCTGGTCTCTCTGTCTGGTCTCTCTGTCTGTTCTGTCTGGTCTCTCTGTCTGGTCTGTCTGTCTGGTCTGTCTGTCTGGTCTCTCTGGTCTGTCTGTCTGTCTTCTCTGTCTGGTCTCTCTGTCTGGTCTGTCTGGTCTGTCTGTCTGTCTGGTGTCTGGTCTCTCTGGTCTGGTCTGGTCTGTCTGTCTGGTCTGTCTGGTCTGTCTGTCTGGTCTGTCTGTCTGGTCTCTCTGTCTGGTCTCTCTGTCTGGTCTGTCTGTCTGTCTCTCTGTCTGGTCTCTCTGTCTGGCTGTCTGGTCTGCCTGTCTGGTCTCTCTTCTGGTCTCTCTGTTGGTCTGTCTGTCTGGTCTGTCTGGTCTGTCTGTCTCGTCTGGTCTCTCTGTCTGGTCTGTCTGGTCTGTCTGTCTGTCTGTCTGTCTGGTCTCTCTGTCTGGTCTCTCTGTCTGGTCTCTTGTCTGTCTGTCTGTCTGGTCTCTCTGTCTGGTCTGTCTGTCGTCATCGTTCTGGTCTCTCGTCTGGTCTGTCTGTCTGGTCTGTCTGGTCTCTCTGTCTGGTCTGTCTGTCTGGTCTGTCTGTCTGGTCTCTCGTTCTGGTCTGTCTGTCTGGTCTGTCTGTCTGGCAGGTCTGTCTGGTCTCTCTGTCTGGTCTGTCTGGTCTGTTCTTGGTCGGTCTGTCTGGTCTGTCTGTCTGGTCTGTCTGTCTGGTCTGTCTCTGTCTGGTCTGATGTCTGTCTGGTCTGCCTGGTCTGTCTGTCTGGTCTCTCTGTCTGGTCTCTCTGGTCTGGTCGGTGTCTGGTCTGTCTGTCTGGTCTGTCTGTTTGGTCTCTCTGTCTGGTCTGTCTGTCTGGTCTGGTCTCTGGTGGTCTCTCGTCTGGTCTGTCTGTCTGTCTGTCTGGTCTGTCTGTCTGTATCTGGTCTGTCTGTCTGTCTGGTCTCTTCTGTCTGGTCTCTCTGTCTGGTCTCTCTGTCTGGTCTGTCTGTCTGGGTCTGTCTGTCTGGTCTCTCTGTCTGGTCTCTCTGTCTGGTCTGTCTGGTCTGTCTGTCTGGTCTCTGTCTCTGGGTCTGTTGGTCTGTCTGTCTGGTCTCTCTGTCTGGTCTCTCTGTCTGGTCTCTGTCTGTCTGTTGGTCTCTCTGTCTGGTCTTCTGTCTGGTCTGTCTGTCTGGTCTCTCTGTCTGGTCTCTCTGTCTGGTCTGTCTGTCTGTCTCTCTGTCTGGTCTCTGTCTGGTCTGTCTGTCTGGTCTGTCTGTCTGGTCTCTGTCTGGTCTGTCTGTCTGGTCTGTTCTGTCTGGTCTCTGTCTGGTCTGTCTGTCTGTTCTGTCTGGTCTGTCTGTCTGGTCTTCTCTGTCTGGTCTGTCTGTCTCTCTGTCTGTCTGTCTGTCTGGTCTCTCTGTCTGGTCTCTCTGTCTGGTCTCTCTGTGTCTGGTCTCTCTGTCTGGTCTGTCTGTCTGGTCTGTCTGTGGTCTTCGTCTGTCTGTCTGTCTGTCTGGTCTCTGATGCTGTCTGTCTGTTTGGTCTGTCTGTATGGTCTGTCTGTCTGGTCTGTCTGGTCTGTCTGTCTGGTCTGTCTGTCTGGTCTCTGTCTGGTCTGTCTGGTCTGTCTGTCTGGTCTCTCTGTCTGGTCTGTCTGTCTGGTCTGTTGGTCTGTCTGTCTGGTCTCTCTGTCTGGTCTGTCTGGTCTGTCTGTCTGGCTGTCTGTCTGGTCTCTCTGTCTGGTCTCTCTGTACTGGTCTCTGTCTGGTCTGTCTGTCTGGTCTCTCTGTCTGGTCTCTCTGTCTGGTCTTCTGTCTGGTCTGTCTGTCTGGTCTGTCTGTCTGGTCTGTCTGGTCTGTCTGTCTGGTCTCTCTGTCTGGTCTCTCTGTCTGTCTGTCTGGTCTCTGTCTGGTCTCTCTGTATGGTCTCTCTGTCTGGTCTGTCTGTCTGGTCTGTCTGTCTGGTCGTCTGTGTGTCTGGTCTGTCTGTCTGGTCTCTCTGTCTGGTCTCTCTGTCTGGTCTCTCTGTGGTGTCTGTCTGTTCTGTCTGTCTGGTCTGCTCTGTCTGCTGTCTGTCTGGTCTCTCTGTCTGGTCTGTCTGTCTGGTCTGTCTGTCTGGTCTGTCTGTATGGTCTGTCTGTCTGTCTGTCTGGTCTCTCTGTCTGGTCTGTCTGTTATCTCTGTCTGGTCTGTCTGTCTGGTTTCTCCTGTCTGGTCTGTCTGTCTGGTCTCTCTGTCTGGTCTCTCGTCTGGTCTGTCTGGTCTGTCGTCTGGTCTGTCTGTCTGTCTGTCTGGTCTGTCTGTCTGGTCTCGTCTGTCTGGTCTCTCTGTCGGTCTTCTGTTGGTCTGTCTGTCTGGTCTCTCTGTCTGGTCTCTCTGTCTGTCTGTCTGGTCTCTCTGTCTGGTCTCTCTGTCTGGTCGTCTGTCTGGTCTCTCTGTCTGGTCTCTCTGTCTGGTCTCTCTGTCTGGTCTGTCTGGTCGGTCTGTCTGTCTGTCTGGTCTTTCTGTCTGTTTGTCTGTCTGGTCTGTCTGTTTGGTCTCTCTGTCTGGTCGGTCTGTCTGGTCTCGTCTGTGTGGTCTCTCTGTCTGGTCTCTCTGTAATGTCTCTCTGTCTGGTCTGTCTGGTTGGTCTCTCTGTCTGGTCTCTCTGTCTGGTCTGTCTGTCTGGTCTCTCTGTCTGGCTCTGTCTGGTCTCTCTGTCTGGTCTGTCTGTCTGGTCTCTCGGTCTGGTCTCTCTGTGTGGTCTGTCGTTGGTCTGTCTGTGGTCTCTCTGTCTGGTCTGTCTGGTCTGTCTGTCTGGTCTCTCTGTCTGTGTCTGTCTGTGGTCTGTCTTCTGGTCTGTCTGTCTGGTCTCTCTGTCTGGTCTCTCTGTCTGTGTCTGTCTGTGTCTGTCTGTCGGTCTGTCTGTCTGGTCTGTCTGTTGGTCTGCTCTGTTGGTCGTCTGTCGTGGTCTGTCTGTCTGTCTGTCTGTCTGTCTGTCTGGTCTCTCTGTTAGGTCTGTTTGGTCTGTCTGTCTGGTCTCTCTGTCTGGTCTGTCTGTCTGGTCTGTCTGTCTGGTCTGTCTGTCTGGTCTCTCTGTCTGGTCTCGTCTGGTCTCGTCTGTCTGGTCTGTTGTCTGGTCCGTCTGTCTTGTCCTGTTCTGGTCTTTTTGTTGTCTGTTGCCCTCTCGTCTGTCTGTTGTCGGTCTCTTGTGTTTGTCTTTTCTCTGTCGGTCGTTGGTCTGTCGTTGGTGGTGTTGGTTGTCTGGTCGCTCCTCTTCTCCTTTCTCCTCTCGGTTGTTGTTGTGTTGGTCTCTGCTCTGCCCGCCCTCCGCCCGCGCGCCCCGCCCCCCCGCCTCCCGCCCGCGCCGCGCCGCGGCCCGCCGGCCGCCCCGCCGGCGCCCGCCAGCCCGCCCGCCCGCGTCGCGCTCGCCGCCCCGCCCGCCCCGCCGAGCGCCCGCCCGCCGCCCCGCCTCCGCCCGCCGCCGCCCGCCCGCGCGCCCAGACCTCCGCCCCGGCCGCCGGCCCGCGCCCCCCCCGCCCGCCCGGCGCCAGCCCGGCCCGCGCCGCCGCCCGCCCGCCGCCGGCCGCCCGCCCCGCCCGCCGCCCCGCCGCGCCGCCCGCCGCCGCCCGCCCGCCCCCGCCCGCCGCCCCGCCCGCCGCCCGCCCCGCCCGCGCCGCCCGCCGCCCGCCCCCCGCCCCCGGCCGCCGCCCCGCCCGCCCGCCCCCCGCCGCCGCCCGCCGCCCCGCGCCCCGCCGCCCGCCCGCGCCGCCGCCCGCCCGCCCCGCCCGCCGCCCCCCCGCCCCCGCCGCCCCCGCCCCGCCGCCGCCCCGCCCCCCCCGCCGCCCGCCGCCCTCCGCCCCCCCCGCCGCCCGCCCGCCGCCCGCCGGCCCCGCCCCCCGCCGCCCCGCCGCCCCGCGCCGCCCCGCCCGCCGCCCGCCCGCCCGCCCGCCCGCCGCCCGCGCCCGCCCGCCCCGCCCCGCCCCCCCCCCCGCCCGCCCGCCCGCCCCGCCGCCGCCCCGCCCGCCCCCGCCCGCCCCGCCCGCCCCCGCCCCCGCCCCCGCCGCCCGCCCCGCCCCGCCCCCGCCGCCGCCCGCCCCCGCCCCGCCGCCCGCCCGCCGCGCCCCGCCCCCCCGCCCGCCCGCCCCCGCCGCCCCGCCCCGCCCGCCCCGCCGCCCCGCCCGCCCGCCCCCGCCCCCGCCGCCGCCCCCGCCCGCCCGCCGCCCCCCCGCCCCGCCCGCCCCCCCCGCCGCCCGCCCCGCCACCGCCTCGCCCCGCCGCCCCGCCGCCGCCGCCGCCCCCGCCCCGCCCGCCCGCGCCGCCGCCGCCCCGCCCCCCCGCCGCCGCCCCCCGCCGCCGCCCGCCCCCCCGCCCCCGCCCCCCGCCGCCGCCCCCGCCCGCCCGCCGCCCGCCCCCCCGCCCGCCGCCCCCCCCGCCGCCCCCGCCCGCCGCCCGCCCCGCCGCCCCCGCCCGCCCCCCCGCCCGCCCGCCCGCCCGCCGCCCCCGCCCGCCCCCCCGCCCCCGCCGCCCCGCCCGCCCCGCCCCCCGCCCCGCCCGCCGCCGCGCCCGCCCGCCCCCCCCGCCCGCCCGCCGCCCCGCCGCCCCCGCCCGCCCCCCCGCCCGCCCCGCCCGCCGCCCCCGCCGCCCGCCCGCCCCGCCCCCCCGCCCCCCCGCGCCCCCGCCCGCCGCCCCGCCCCCCCGCGCCCGCCCCGCCCCGCCGCCCCGCCCCCCCCCGCCGCCCCGCCCGCCCCGCCCCCCCGCGCCGCCCCCGCCCCCCGCCCCCCCGCGCCCCCCCCCGCCGCCCGCCCGCCGCCCCCGCCCCCGCGCCCCCCCCGCCCCCGCCCCCCCCGCCGCCCCGCCCCGCGCCGCCCCCCCGCCCCCCCCCGCCGCCCCCGCCCCGCCGCCCGCCCGCCCCCCCCCCGCCCCCGCCCGCCCGCGCCCCCCCCCCCCCCGCCGCCCGCCCGCCCGCCCCGCCCGCCGCCCGCCCCCGCCCCGCCCCCGCCCGCGCGCCCGCCCCCCGCCCCCGCCCGCCGCCCCCGCCCCGCCCCCCCCCGCCCCCCGCCGCCCCCCCCGCGCCCCGCCGCCCGCCCGCCCCCCCGCCGCCCGCCCCCGCCCGCGCCCGCCCGCCGCCGCCCGCGCCCCCCCGCCGCCCCCGCCCCGCCGCCCCCCCCGCCGCCCCCCCGCCGCCCCGCCCCCCGCCCCGCCGCCCGCGCCCCCCGCCGCCGCCCGCCGCCCCCCCGCCCGCCCCCGCCCGCCCGCCCGCCGCCCGCCCGCCGCCCGCCCCCCCCGCGCCCCGCCCCCGCCCCCGCCGCCCCGCCCCCCGCCCCGCCGCCCCCCGCCGCCCGCCCCGCCCCGCCGCCCCCCCCCCCCGCCCCGCCGCCCCGCCCGCCGCCCGCCCCGCCGCCCGCCCCGCCCCGCCCGCCCCCGCCGCCGCCGCCCCCCGCCCCCGCCCGCCGCCCCGCCCGCCCCCGCCCCCCGCCGCCGCCCCCCCCCCCGCCCCCGCCGCCCGCCCCCCCCGCCCGCCCCCCGCCGCCCCGCCGCCCGCCGCCCGCCCCCGCCCCCCGCCCGCCCGCCCCGCCCCCGCCCCGCCCCCCGCCGCCCCCCCGCCCGCCCCGCCCCCCGCCCGCCCCCCGCCGCCCCCCCGCCGCCCGCGCCCCGCCCCGCCCCCGCCCCGCCCGCCCCGCCCCCCCCCGCCGCCCGCCCCCGCCCCGCCCGCCCCGCCCCCCCGCCCCCCGCCGCCCCGCCCCCCGCCCGCGCCCCGCCCGCCCCCGCCCGCCCGCCCGCCCGCCGCCCCCCCCGCCCCCCGCCCCGCGCCGCCCCGCCCCGCCGCCCCCCGCCCCCGCCCCCGCCGCCCCGCCCCGCCGCCGCCGCCCGCCGCCGCCGCCCCCCCCGCCGCCGCCCCCCGCGCCCCCGCCCCCCCGCCCCCGCCGCCGCCCCGCCGCCCCCCCCCCCCCCCCCGCGCCGCCCGCCCCGCCGCCGCCCGCCGCCCCGCCCCCCCCCCCCCGCCGCCGCCCCCGCCCGCCGCCCGCCCCGCCCGCCCGCCCCCCGCCGCCCGCCCCGCCCCCCCGCCCGCCCCCCCGCCGCCCCGCCGCCCCCCCCCCCCGCCCGCCCGCCGCCGCCCCGCCCGCCCCCGCCGCCGCCCCGCCCCCCCCCGCCCCCGCCCCGCCCGCCCCCCCGCCCCGCCCGCCCCCCCCCCGCCCGCCGCCGCCCCCGCCGCCGCCCCCGCCGCCCGGCCCCCGCGCCGCCCCGCCCGCCCGCCGCCCCCCCCGCCCCCCCGCCCGCCCGCGCCCCCCCCGCCGCCCGCCCGCCGCCCGCCCCCGCCCCCCCCGCCCCCGCCGCCGCCGCCCCGCCCCGCCCCCGCCCCGCCCCCCGCACGCCCCGCCGCCCGCCCGCCGCCCGCCCCCGCCGCGCCCGCCGCCCCCGGCGCCACCCCCCCCGCCCCCCGCGCCCCCGCCGCCGCCCGCCGCCCCCCCCCGCCCGCCCCGCCGCCGCCCCCGCCCCCGCCCGCCCGCCCCCGCCCCCCCCGCCGCCGCCCCCCCCCGCCCCCGCCGCCCGCCCGCGCCCCCCGCCCCCGCCCCGGCCCCCCGCCCGCCCCCGCCCGCCCCCCGCCCCCCCCCCCGCCCCCGCCCCCCCCGCGCCCCCCGCCCCCCCGCCCCCCCGCCCGCCCCCCCGCCGCCGCCCGCCGCCCGCCCCCGCCCCCGCCCCGCCCGCCCCCCGCCGCCCGCCCCGCCCCGCCCCCCCGCCCCGCCCCCCCGCCGCCCCCCCCCCCCCCCCCCGCCCCCGCCGCCCCCCGCCCCGCCCCCCGCCCCCCCCGCCCCCGCCCCCCGCCCCCCGCCCGCGCCGCCCCCCGCCCGCGCCCCCCCCCGCCCCCCCCCCGCCGCCCGCCCGCCCCCCGCGCCCCCGCCCCCGCCCGCCGCCCCGCCGCCCGCCCCGCCCGCGCCCCCCCGCCCCCCGCCCCCCCCCCGCCCCCCGCCCGCGCCCGCCCCCGCCCCGCCCCGCCGCCCCCCGCCCCCCCCCCGCGCCGCCCCCCGCCCCCCCCCGCCCGCCGCCCCCCCCGCGCCCCCCCCCCCGCCGCGCCCCGCCCCCCCCCCCGCCCCCCCGCCCGCCCGCCCCCGCCCCCCCGCCCCCCCCCCCCCCCCGCCCCCCCCCCCGCCCCCCCGCGCCCCCCGCCCCGCCCCCCCCGCCCCGCCCCGCCCCCCCCGCCCCCGCCCGCCCCGCCGCCCCCCCCCCCCCGCCCGCCCCCCCCCCCCCCCCCCCCCCCCCCCCGCGCCCCCCGCCCCGCCCGCCCGCCCCCGCCCCGCCCCGCCCGCCCCGCCCCCCCCGCCCCCCCCCCCGCCCCCCCGCCCCGCCGCCGCCCCCCCGCCCCCCCCGCCCCCCCGCCCGCCCCCCCGCGCCCGCCCCCCCCCCGCCCCCCGCCCCGCCCGCCCCCCGCCCGCCCCGCCCCCGCCCCGCCCCCCGCGCCGCCCGCCCCCGCCCGCCCGCCCCCCGCCCCCCGCCCGCCCCCCCCGCCCCCGCCCCGCCCCCCGCCCCCCGCCCGCCCCCGCCGCCGCCCGCCCGCCCCCCCGCCCCCCCCCCCGCCCCCCCGCCCGCCCCCCGCCCCGCCCCCCCCCCCGCCCGCCCCCGCCCCCCGCGCCGCCCCCGCCCGCCCGCCCGCCCCCGCCCGCCCCCCCCCCCCCCGCCCCGCCCCCCCCCCCCCCCCCCGCCCCCGCCCGCCCCGCCCCCCCGCACCCCCCCGCCCCCCCCCCCCGCCCCCCGCCCCGCCGCCGCCCCCCGCCGCCCCCCGCCCGCCCGCCCGCCCGCCCCGCCGCCCCCCGCCCCCCCGCCGCCCCGCCGCCCCCCGCCGCCCGCGCCCCCCCGCCCCGCCCGCCCGCCCCCGCCGCCCCCCCCGCCGCCCCCCGCCCCGCGCCCCCCCGCCGCCCCGCCGCCCCCCCGCCCCGCCCCCGCCCCCGCCGCCGCCCCCCCCCGCCGCCGCCCCCCCGCCCGCCCGCCCCCGCCCCCCCCCGCCCGCCGCCCCCCCGCCGCCCGCGCCCGCCCCCGCCCGCCGCCCCGCCCCGCCCCCCCCCGCGCCCCCCGCCCCCGCCCGCCGCCCGCCCCCCGGCCCCCCCCCCCCGCCGCCCCGCCCCGCGCCGCCCCCGCGCCCCGCCCCCCCCCCCGCCGCCCCCGCCGCCGCCCGCCGCCCCGCCCCCCCCCGCCCGCCCGCCCCGCCCGCCGCCCCCGCCCCCCGCCCCCCGCCCCCCGCCGCCCGCCCCCGCCGCCCCGCCCCCGCCCCGCCGCGGCCGCCGCCCGCCCGCCCGCCCCCCCCCCGCCCCCGCGCGCCCGCCCCGCCCCCCCGGCCCGCGCCCCGCCCCCCCGCCCCCCGCCCCCCGCGCGCCCCCCCGCCCGCCCCCGCCGCGGCCGCGGCCCCCGCGGCGCCCCGGCCCGCCCGCCGCCGCCGCCCGCCCCGCCCCCCGCGCCCCCCGCCCCCCCCGCCCGCCCGCGCCGGCCCCCGCCCCGCCCGCCCCCCCCCCCCGCCGCCCCGCCGCCCGCCCCCGCCCCCGCGCCCGCCCCCCCCGCGCCCCCCCGCCGCCGCCCCGCCCCCCGCCCCCGCCCGCCCCCCGCCGCCCCCGCCCCCCGCCCGCCGCGCCCCGCCGCGCCGCGCCGCCCCCCCCCCCGCCGCGCCCGCCGCCCCCCGCACCCCCCGCGCGCCCGCGCCCGCCCGCCGCGCCCCGCCCCCCCCCGCCCCGCCCCCCCCGCCGCCCGCCGCCCCCGCCCCCCCGCCCCGCGCCCCCCGCCCCCCCCGCCCGCGCCCCCGCCCGCCGCCCCCGCCCCGCCCGCCCGCCGCCCCCCCCCCGCCGCCCGCCCCCCGCCGCCCGCCGCCCGCCGCGCCGCCCCCCCCCCCCCCCGCCGCCCCCCCGCCGCCCCGCGCCCCGCCCCCCCCCGCCCCGCCGCCCCGCGCCGCCCGCCCGCCCGCCGCCCCCCGCGCCCCCCGCCCCCCGCCGCCGCCCCGCCCCGCGCCGCCCCCCGCCGCCCCGCCCCCCGCCCCGCGCCGCCCCGCCCCGCCCCCCCCCCCCGCGCCGCGCCCCGCCCGCCCCCCCCCCCCCCGCCCGCCCCCGCGCCCGCCCCCCGCCCGCCCGCCCCCCCCCCCCCCCCCCCCCCGCCCCCGCGCCCCCGCCCGCCCGCCCGCGCCGCCCCGCCCGCCCCCGCCCGCCCGCCCCGCCCGCGCCGCCCGCCCCGCCCCCGCCGCCCCCCCGCCCCCGCCCCCCCGCGCCCCGCCCGCCCGCCCCGCCCGCCCGCCGCCCCGCGCCCGCGCCCGCCCGCCCCCGCCCGCCCCCCCGCCGCCGGCCCCCGCCGCCCCGCCCCCGCCGCCGCCCCCCCGCCCCGCCCCCCGCCCCCGCCGCCCCGCCCCCCCCGCCCGCCGCCCCGCCCCCCCCGCCCCCCGCCCCCGCCGCCGCCCCGCCCGCGCCCCGCCCCGCGCGCCCCGCCCCCCGCCCCGCCGCCCCGCCCCCGCGCCCCGCCGCCCCGCCCGCCGCCCGCCCCCCGCGCGCCGCCGCCCCCCCCCGCCCGCCCGCCGCGCCGCCCGCCCCCCCGCCCGCCGCCCCGCCCGCCCCCCCCGGCCGCCCCGCCGCCCCCGCGCGCCGCCCGCGCCGCCCGCCCCGCCGCCCCGCCCCCCCCCGCCCGCCCCCGCCCCCGCGCCCGCGCCCCCCCGCCCGCCGCCCGCCGCCCCCCGCCCGCCCGCGCCGCTCCGCCGCGCCGCCCCCGGCCCGCCGCCCCCGCCCCCGCCCCGCGCCCGCCCGCCCGCCGCCGCCCGCCCCGCGCCCGCCCCCCCCGCCCCCCCCGCCCCGCCGCCCGCCGCCCCCGCGCGCCCGCCCCGCCCCCCGCCGCGCCGCCCGCCCCGCCCCCCGCCCGCCCCGCCCCGCCCGCCCCCGCGCCCGCCGCCCGCCCGTCCCGCGCCGCCCGCGCCACCCGCCGCGCCCGCCCCGCCCCCCCGCCCGCGCCCCCGCGCCGCCCCCCGCCCGCGCCGCCCGCCCCGCGCCCCCCCCCCCGCCCGCCCGCCCCCGCGCCCCCGCCCGCGCGCGCCCCCGCCCCGCCGCCGCCCCGCCCGCCCCGCGCGCCCGCCCGCCCCGCAGCCGAGCCCCCCGCGGCCGCCCGCCCGCGGCCGCACCGCCGCCCCCCCGCCGCGCCGCCCGCCCGCCGCCCGCCCCGCCCGCGGCGCCCCGCACCGCCGCCCCGCCGCCCCGGCCGCCGCGCGCCCGCCCCCGCCCGCCGCCCCGCCCGCCGCCCGCGCCCGCCGCCCGCCCGCGCCGCGCCCCCCGCCGCCGCCCGCCCCCGCCGCCGCCCCCGCGCCGCGCCCCGCCCGCCCACGCCCCCCCGGCCGCCCCCGCCCGCCCCCGCCCGCCGCCGCCCGCCCGCGCCCCGCCCGCCGCCCCGCCCCCCGCCCGCGCGCCCGCCGCCCCCGCGCGCCCGCCGCCCGCCCGCGCCGCCGCCCGCCCCCCGCCCCCGCCCGCGCGCCCCCGCCCGCCCCGCCGCCCGCCCCGACCCCGCCCGCCCGCCGGCCCCGCCCGCGCGCCCGCCGCCGCCCCCCCCGCCCCCGCCCCCGCCGCCCGCCGCCCGCGCCCCACCCCCGCCGCCCCGCCGCCCCCCGCCCGCCCCCCCCCGCCGCCCGCCCGCCGCCCCGACCGCGCCGCCGCGCGCCCGCCCCGCGCGCCCCGCCGCCCGCGGCGCCGCCGCCCGCCCCGCCCGCCGCCCCGCCGCGCCCGCCGCCTCCGGCGCCCCGCCCGCCCGCCGCGCCCCCGCCGCCGACCCGCCGCGCCCCGCCCCGCCGGCCCGCGCGCCGCCGCCCGCCGCCGCGCGCCCGCGCCGCCGCCCGCCCGCCCGCCCCCCGCCCCGCCGCCAGCCGCGCCCGCCCGAGCCGCCGCCGCCCCGCCCGCCGCCCGCCGCGCCCGCGACCGGCCCGCCCCCGGCCGCGCCGCCCGCGCCCGCCCCCGCCCCCGCGGGCCGGCGCCGCGCCGACCCCCCGCGCCCCCCCGCCCCCCCCCCGCCCGCCGCCGCCCGCCGCCCCCCGGGCCCGCCCGCCCGCGCGCCCCGCCGCCCCGCCCGCGCGCCCCCGCCGCCCCGCGCGCCGCCCGCCGCCCGCCCCGCGCCCGCCCCCCCGCGGCGCCCGCCCCCCGCCGCCCGCCGCCCCCGCCGCGCCCCCCCGCGCCCCGCGCCCGCCGCCCGCCCGCCGCGCCGCCCGCGCCGCCCCGCCGCGCCCCGCCCGCCCCCGGCCGCCGGCCCGCCCCCGCCGCCGCGCGGCGCCCCGCCCGCCGCGCCGCCGCCCCCCCCGCGCGCCCCGCCGCCGCCCGCCCCGCCGCCCGCGCCCGCCCCGCGCCGCCCCGCCGCCCGCCCGCCGCCCCGCCCCCCCCGCCGCCCCCCCCCCCCCGCCCGCGCCCCGCCCGCCCCGCCGCGCCCCCCGCCGCGCCCCGCCCCGCCGCCCGCGCCCCCGCCGGCCCCGCCGCCCCGCCCGCGCCCGCCCCGGCCCCCGCCGCCCGCCGCGCCCCGCCCCGCCCCGACCGCCCGCCCGCGCCCCGCCGCGCGCCGCCGCCGCCCCGCCCGCGGCCGCCCGCGCCCGCCCGGCCCGCCCCCGCCCGCCCCCCCCCCGCCCGCCCCGCGCCCGCCGCCCGGCCCGCGCGCGCCGCCCGCCCCGGCGCCGCCGCGCCCCGCCCCCGCGCCCGCGCCGCCGCCCGCCGGCGCCCCGCGCCCGCCCGCCCGCGCGCCCCGCCGCGCGCCCGCCCGCGCCGCCGCGCGCCCCGCGCCCGCCCCCGCCCGCCGCGCCCCGCCCGCCGCCCCGCGCCCGCCCGCGCGCCCCGCCCCGCGCGCCCGCCCGCCGCCCCGCCCCGCCCCGCGCCCCGCCCGGCCGCCGCCCGCGCGCCCGCCGCCGCGCCGCCCGCCCCGGCGCCGCCGCCCCGCGCGCCCGCCGCGCCCCGCGCCCCCCGCCCGCCGCCGCCCGCCGCGACCCGCCCGCCCCGCCGCGCGCCCCGCCGCCGCCCGCCCGCCGCGCGCCCGCCGCCGCCGCCCCGCCGCGCCCCCGCCCGCCGCCGCCCGCCCGCCCGCCGCCCTCACGCCCGCCGCCCGCCCCCCGCCCGCCCGCCGCCCGCCCGCCCGCCGCCCCCGCCCCCCCCCCCCGCCCGCGCGCGGCCGCCCGCCCGCCGCCGCCCGACCGCCGCGCCGCGCGCCCCGCAGCCGACCGCCGGACCCCCGCGCAGCCCGACCCGACCGCCGCCCCGCGCGGCCAGCCCGCGCGCCCGCCGCGCGCCCGCCGCCCCAGCCCGCCCCGCCCGCCGCGCCCCCGCCGCGACCCGCCCCGCGCGCCCCGCCCGCCGCAGCCCGGCCGCCGCGCCGACCGCGCGCCGCGCGCCCGACGCGACGCCGCGCGACCCGCCGCCGCCAGCCAGCCCGACCGACCGACACGCTCGACCAGCCCCGAGCCCGCGCGGCAGCCCGCGCAGCGCCGACGCGCCCGACCGCCCGGCCGCCAGACGCCCGCCAGCGCCCAGACAGCCGCCGACCGCGCGGACCGCGACGCCCGGCCCGCCGCCCGCCAACCGACCAGGCCGACCGCCGCCCAGCCCGCCGCCCGCCCGCCCGCGAGCCCGCCGCCGCCCGACCCGCCAGACCGACCCCCGGCGGGTGGGACCACCGCCCCGCCCAGACAGGGGGACAGGACAGACGTGCCCGCGCCCAGCCGACCGCCGCGCCCGCCGCCGAGCGCCCCGCCCGCCAGCCGACCGACGCCGCCCGCCAGAGCGACCAGCGACCGACAGACCGCCAGACCCGACGACCACACCCGACCCACCGACCGGCCCGACAGACCGCCCCGCCCGCGACGCGCCGCCCCGCCGGAGCCCGCCGCAGCCCGACCGCCGACCGCCGCGCGCCCCGACAGACGCCCGCCGCGCCAGCCAGCCCGCGCGCCCGCCCGGCCGCCAGACGCCGCCCAGCCCGCAGCCCGCCCGCCCGCCAGGCCCCAGCCAGCGCCGCAGACAGAGCGCCGCGAGCCGACGCGCGCCCGCCGCGACCCGCAGCCGCGCACCGGCCGCGCCGCCTCGCCAGACCCGCGCCGGCCAGCCGCGCAGCCCCGCCGCGGCCCACCCCGCGCGAGCCCGACAGCGGCCCGGCAGACCGACCACACAGGAGCGACCGCCCGAGCAGCCGCGACCAGCCAGCGAGACCGACGGCGCCAGCCCGGCCCGCCGCCGACCGAGAGCCCGCCAGACAGCCCCGCCGCGCGCCGCCCGCACCGACCGCGCACGCGCCCAGCCCGCAGCGCGACCCCGCCCGCCGGCGCAGCCCGACAGCGCGCGAGGACGCCGCCGCCGCGCCCGGACCGCCCCGCCGCGACGCCCGCCCGCCAGCCCGCCGAGCCGCCCAGCCCGCCCGCGCCAGAGGCCCAGCCACCGCGCCACGACAGCCCGCAGACCGCCGACGAGCCCCGCCGCCCGCCCCGACGCCAGCCGCCGCCCCGACCGCGGACCGACAGACAGCAGCCCGCACGCCAGCCAGCACCGGCCGCCCATCCAGCCGCCGCGCCCCGGCCCGCCGACCGACCGCCGCGCCCGCCCGACCGCCAGCCGGCCCGCCCCGCCCGCCCCGCCCGCCGCGCCCCGCCCGCCCGCCCCGCCCGCCGACCGCCCGCCGGCCCGCGCGAGACAGCCGACGCCCGACCCGACGCAGCCCCGCCGCGGCCCGACAGCAGCGCGCCGACCGACGCCGCCAGACGACCCAGCCGACGCCCGCCCCGGCCCCGCCGCCGGCCCCGCCCGCGCGCCGCGCCGCCGCCCCGCCGGCCCCGCCCGCGCCGCCCCGCCCGCCTCCGCCCCCGCCCCGCCGCGCGCGCCCGCCGCGGCCCGCCGCCGCGCCGCCCGCCCGCGCCCCGCCGGCCCGCCCGACGAGCCCCGCCGGCGCCCGCCCGCGCGCCCGCCGCCCGCCCCGCCGCCCGCCCGCCGCCCGCCGCGCGCCCCGCCCGCGCGCCCCGCCCCGCCGCGCGCCCGCCGCGCGCGCCCGCCAGCGCGCCCCGCCCGACCGCGGCCCAGCCCGCGCGCCCAGCCGCGCGCCCCGCCGGCCGCCCCGCCCGCCGCCCGCCGCGCGCCCGCCGCCGCGCGCGCCGCCCGCGCGCCGCCGCCGCGCGCCCGCCGCCCGCCGCCGCCCGCCGCCGCCCACCGCGACCCGCCCGCGCCGCCCGCCCCCGCGCCGCCGCCCCCCGCCGCCGCGCCGCCCCCGCGCCGCCGCCCGCCGCCCCCCGCCGCCGCCCCCCGCGCGCCCGCCGCCGCCCCCGCCGCCGCCGCCGCGGCCGCCGCCCGCCGCGCGCCCGCCGCGCGCCCGCCCGCCGCCGCCGCCCGCCCGCGCCCGCCCGCCCGCCCGCCCGCGCGCCCGCCCGCCCGCCCGCCGCCCCGCCGCCGCCCGCCGCCGCCCGCCGCGCCGCCCCGCGCCGCCGCCGCCCGCCGCCGCCGCCGCGCCCCGCCCGCCGCCGCCCGCCGCCCGCCCGCCGCGCCGCCCGCCGCCGCCCGCCGCGCCCGCCGCGCCGCCCCGCCGCCGCGCGCCGCCCGCCGCCGCCGCGCGCCGCCCGCCGCGCGCGCCCGCCCGCGAGCCGCCGCCGCCCGCGCCGCCCGCCGCCGCCGCCCGCCGCCAGCGCGCCGCCGCCCGCCGCCGCCCCGCCCCGCCCGCGCGCCCGCCGCCGCCCGCCGCGCCCGCCGCGCCCGCCCGCCCG
>JAWQFJ010029116.1:0-2500 GCA_034096865.1 Theodoxus fluviatilis | reverse complement strand
TGGTCTGTCTGTCTGGTCTCTCTGTCTGGTCTGTCTGTCTGGTCTGTCTGTCTGGTCTCTCTGTCTGGTCTCTCTGTCTGGTCTGTCTGGTCTGTCTGTCTGGTCTCTCTGTCTGGTCTCTCTGTCTGGTCTGTCTGTCTGGTCTGTCTGGTCTGTCTGTCTGGTCTGTCTGTCTGGTCTGTCTGTCTGGTCTGTCTGGTCTCTCTGTCTGGTCTGTCTGGTCTCTCTGTCTGGTCTCTCTGTCTGGTCTGTCTGTCTGGTCTTTCTGTCTGGTCTGTCTGTCTGGTCTCTCTGTCTGGTCTCTCTGTCTGTCTGTCTGGTCTGTCTGTCTGGTCTCTCTGTCTGGTCTGTCTGTCTGGTCTGTCTGTCTGGTCTGTCTGTCTGGTCTCTCTGTCTGGTCTGTCTGTCTGGTCTCTCTGTCTGGTCTGTCTGTCTGGTCTGTCTGTCTGGTCTCTCTGTCTGGTCTCTCTGTCTGGTCTGTCTGTCTGTCTGTCTGGTACTCTCTGTCTGGTCTGTCTGGTCTGTCTGGTCTGTCTGTCTGGTCTCTCTGTCTGGTCTGTCTGTCTGGTCTCTCTGTCTGGTCTCTCTGTCTGGTCTGTCTGTCTGGTCTCTCTGTCTGGTCTCTCTGTCTGGTCTGTCTGTCTGGTCTCTCTGTCTGGTCTCTCTGTCTGGTCTCTCTGTCTGGTCTCTCTGTCTGGTCTGTCTGTCTGTCTGTCTGGTCTCTCTGTCTGGTCTGTCTGTCTGGTCTCTCTGTCTGGTCTCTCTGTCTGGTCTCTGTCTGGTCTCTCTGTCTGGTCTGTCTGTCTGGTCTGTCTGTCTGGTCTGTCTGTCTGGTCTCTCTGTCTGGTCTCTCTGTCTGGTCTGTCTGTCTGTCTGTCTGGTCTGTCTGTCTGTCTGTCTGTCTGGTCTCTCTGTCTGGTCTCTCTGTCTGGTCTCTCTGTCTGGTCTGTCTGTCTGGTCTGTCTGTCTGGTCTGTCTGTCTGGTCTGTCTGTCTGTCTGTCTGTCTGGTCTCTCTGTCTGGTCTCTCTGTCTGGTCTGTCTGTCTGTTCTGTCTGTCTGTCTGGTCTCTCTGTCTGGTCTCGTCTGGTCTCTCTGTCTGGTCTCTCTGTCTGGTCTCTCTGTCTGGTCTCTGTCTGGTCTGTCTGGTCTGTCTGTCTGGTCTGTCTGTCTGGTCTCTCTGTCTGGTCTCTCTGTCTGGTCTGTCTGTCTGTCTGTCTGGTCTCTCTGTCTGGTCTGTCTGTCTGGTCTCTCTGTCTGGTCTGTCTGTCTGGTCTCTCTGTCTGGTCTCTGTCTGGTCTCTCTGTCTGGTCTCTCTGTCTGGTCTGTCTGTCTGTCTGTCTGGTCTGTCTGTCTGGTCTCTCTGTCTGGTCTGTCTGTCTGGTCTGCTCTGTCTGGTCTCTCTGTCTGGTCTCTCTGTCTGGTCTCTCTGTCTGGTCTGTCTGGTCTGTCTGTCTGGTCTGTCTGTCTGTCTGGTCTGTCTGTCTGGTCTGTCTGTCTAGGTCTGTCTGTCTGGTCTGTCTGTCTGGTCTCTCTGTCTGGTCTGTCTGTCTGGTCTGTCTGTCTGGTCTGTCTGTCTGGTCTCTCTGTCTGGTCTGTCTGGTCTGTCTGGTCTGTCTGTCTGGTCTGTCTGTCTGGTCTCTCTGTCTGGTCTGTCTGGTCTCTCTGTCTGGTCTCTCTGTCTGGTCTGTCTGGTCTCTCTGTCTGGTCTCTCTGTCTGGTCTCTCTGTCTGGTCTGTCTGGTCTGTCTGTCTGGTCTCTCTGTCTGGTCTCTGTCTGGTCTCTGTCTGGTCTGTCTGTCTGGTCTGTCTGTCTGGTCTCTCTGTCTGGTCTGTCTGTCTGGTCTCTCTGTCTGGTCTCTCTGTCTGGTCTCTCTGTCTGGTCTCTCTGTCTGGTCTGTCTGTCTGGTCTGTCTGTCTGGTCTGTCTGGTCTGTCTGTCTGGTCTGTCTGTCTGGTCTCTCTGTCTGGTCTGTCTGTCTGGTCTGTCTGTCTGGTCTCTCTGTCTGGTCTGTCTGTCTGGTCTCTCTGTCTGGTCTGTCTGTCTGGTCTGTCTGTCTGGTCTGTCTGTCTGGTCTCTCTGTCTGGTCTCTCTGTCTGTCTGTCTGGTCTCTCTGTCTGGTCTCTGTCTGGTCTGTCTGTCTGGTCTGTCTGTCTGGTCTGTCTGTCTGGTCTCTCTGTCTGGTCTGTCTGTCTGGTCTCTCTGTCTGGTCTGTCTGGTCTCTCTGTCTGGTCTGTCTGTCTGGTCTGTCTGTCTGGTCTGTCTGTCTGTCTGGTCTGTCTGTCTGGTCTGTCTGTCTGGTCTGTCTGTCTGTCTGTCTGGTCTGTCTGTCTGGTCTCTCTGTCTGGTCTCTCTGTCTGGTCTGTCTGTCTGGTCTCTCTGTCTGGTCTCTCTGGTCTGTCTGTCTGGTCTGTCTGTCTGGTCTCTCTGTCTGGTCTCTGTCTGGTCTGTCTGTCTGGTCTCTCTGTCTGGTCTCTCTGTCTGGTCTGTCTGGTCTGTCTGT
>JAWQFJ010029113.1:47500-75252 GCA_034096865.1 Theodoxus fluviatilis | reverse complement strand
GCCACTTCATGCAGTTTCACACACATGCTAGCCCAATTGTTTTCTGAAAAGTGATTAGAATTGTATGTTTTTTTCCCTTGAAGTGCTTGGAAAATGGAAGGTCATATGCAGCACAAGAATTTGCCTGACAACTTGCCCGAATTTGAGTCTTACAAAATATGTGTACAGAAGGTTGTACAAATGAGATGAGACCATAGGTATTTTGGTATTTAAAGTTAATAACCTACTGGAGATGTAGCTTTTTTACTCATGTTCAAGAGTGAATAAAATATCCTCATGTTATTAACTAAAATTACCAAGAATTTTCTGATAAGTCTATCTAAACATTTTTATTCAAAAATGAGGAGGAGGGAAGCTTTAGGAGGCTGTTAAAGTTTGAAAAAGAAGTAAGAGTATGAAATTACTTGTGTAGTTAAATACACAGTTCTTCCAAACGACACCCAAGATTTTGCAGGAAAAATAGGAAAGGTACCCATAAAAACAATTTCAAAAAAAATTCCTGTGGGAAAAAAACGTTCCTTGCTTCGATGGGTTGAGAAGAAAGTACAGAGGTGGCACTATCTTGAAAATTTCCACTGACACAACCTGTTGATCCCTAGCTCAAAATACCAATCAGGAAAATGTAAGTCTACTCAGAAATGGACACTCTTTAAGAAACAACTCGATTTGCTTTCTTTAGACCAGTGAATGAAATACTACAAGCAGTTGAACCAGTGTTTTTTTATAGTCCACACTTCATCTTCAGTGAGTCAATTAAAGGAGGGAATCTGCTTGATGCATGTATCTTGTCTCCAGTGACTGCCTTCCTCAGGCTAGATGTTCAAGATCAATGCTGTCCCTTGCTGACATTCCTCACTTCCTTCCTCAGAATATAGAGATGGTTGCCCCAGCTCAGTATGGAAGTAACGCCATGGATGAACTGTTCCAAGTGCCACTCAGCGCAGAGAAGATGAAGAAACAAAAGGGTAAGTAACACATAACGTAGTCAGTTGTGTGAGAAGTAAACAAATCTTGAGCAGCTTACGTCTGCATAGACATGTCAGTTCGGCTCTCTGAGATGCTCATTGCATTGTATACAGTCAGACCTGCCAAATGCTATGCTCCCCCCCCCCCCCCCCCCCCCCCCCCCGGCTTTCATGCCACCGGGTCAGCTTATCGCGCCAACCTCACAGCTTTATCTCTCCCCACCCCCCACCCCCCACCCCCGCTACGCCTATTCCTTCTATGCTACTCCAAATAGCTCTGGATGCTACTCTTTGGCATGATGGTGGGTTGGCAGGTCTGTACAGTACTCATATGTGTGTGCATACACAAAATGTGGAACACACTCCATTGTTGCTCATTTGTGACCTGTTTTCACAAACTGAGTCTTTACTCTCAAAAATTAGATTGTGAGACATTTGTATTTTCAAAATCTGCAAAAAGTTATCTTTCATTTGATATAAAAATCAAACTTCTACTCCAAAAACTGTTCAAGTTATGCTCACTCAAAGAGAGGTGGTGTGCTGACAGCTATTTTGATCAATCAAGGGTCAAAGAGTTAACAACTTTATCCAGTTTTTCCTTAGCAATGGGCCTTTTTAATGCATGCATCAGCTCAAAATTTGGCAGGTTGGTAGAGAAAATCTATTTCTGAAAATAGAATTATAAATAAATGAAAAACTATTTGATCTTGACAACAAATGATTGTTATTATTCAAGTAAAAATGCAGAATGGAGGAAGAGAATGTATTATACTTTCAAAAGGGTAGGTGCAATAAAGTGCAATTTTGGGCGTTTTTTAAGCTGAAAAGAAACTTTTCAACATTCCATTTTGAAAATTAAGTGTATGTAGGATTCAGTTTTGCCAAAACGTCAAAATGGACTAAATCCACCCTCATCACCTTTGACAGCCTTTACTGCATTTTTGCTGTGTGCGAGTTAAGACTCAGTTCCTGAAAACAGGTCACATGTTTGGTTCTGCCCCCATTGTGTGCTTTGACATCTTGTGTGCTTTGACATTCCAGCATCCAAGCAAGCTGTAGAGTCTGTGAAGGAGATAAGGTCTCACCTGTTTGGAGACTTTGCTCCCCCACTATCTTTTTCCCGCCAGAGTCTTCTTCTCAGCACAGCGCAGATGGTGAATGAGAAATTCCCCATCCCTTTAAGTACTTTTCCAGGTATGTTTCTTTCTAACATCAGTAAAGGAGATTACTAGAACAGAAATGCTTATTGAAAACAAATCCTAAAAGTTTTAGATATTCTTTAAAATGATAGAGCTGTAAATGTTAGCAAGAGGCCAGTGTTTGGTGGCCAGACTTTTGCTGCTGATATCCAGGAGTATACACAGAAGCAGGTGCTGCATGTGTAAGCTCGAAAGTTGCACAAATGCTGATAATGCAGAGAGTTTTGCAAGACCCCCTAAGAGCCTGTTGTTCAGCTGTCTGTCCTCCAAAGAGACCCATAGCACCAGTTCTACCACTGTCACAGGTGCAACAAGTCAGACTGTTTCCAGAATTGCACTGTTTCATATGCATGGAAAAGAAATATCTTCATAGTATTTAATTTTAATGTTGAATTCAGATGTAACACCTGTTTCATATGCATGGAAAAGAAATATCTTCATAGTATTTAATTTTAATGTTGAATTCAGATGTAACACCTGTTTCATATGCATGGAAAAGAAATATCTTCATAGTATTTAATTTTAATGTTGAATTCAGATGTAACACCCGGTGTGTGCCAGAAGTAGTCTTTTCATTTTACTTTTGTTTTTCCTTTTCAGACAAAAAACAGTATGTGTACACAAAGGTGAAATATGCACCTGTGCATGCGGATAGCCCCATGTTTGCTGTGGACTGTGAAATGGTGAGTTGAGTGAGCCAATAGTCACTGATATGGTCTTTCAAGACATTCTTTGTTCCTGTTCTTTCCTACTGAAAGAAAAAAAAAGTGGTTTTGGTAACCCAACCAACCCTATTTTTTCCCTGCCAACCCTACATTTTTTTCAATCGTGGATGAAAAACAAACTAAAGAAAGAAACTGAAGGTAAACAACAAAGTGCATGCTGTCCCATCTTCCCTATGAGCACTATTTAAGTAAGAATGAAGAATTTTCAAGAGAAAATTTTATTTATGTTCAGATGAATCCGATGTATACAGGACATTTCTTAAAGCACACACAATGTTCACAGGCTCAATCCAGCCTACTGAAAAAAGTAAATCAAAAAGTCAGGCCTACCTAATGACCCGATTTTGGTTCTTTTTTGGGGGGGAGAGGGGTTTGATGTTAAATTAACCACCAAAAAAAGTTTCCCAACCTATTCAGTTTGTATCCTATCTCAGCCGATCTGAATAGTAATCAAAGAATTTCAATCTGCGTGACCAAATCACAGCACATTTAAGTGTGCTAGATGAGTTTCTTTTTCTTGAAAAAAGCAGCCATACATGAAGGATGAGTGGAATGACTTCCTCAGGTGGACCACGCTAGCGGACTTATCCAGGGAGAGGGATGAAAGAAGGCAGCAGAGCTGGCGGGCCACAGCGTCTAAGTGAGGACGTTAATGCTCGAAACAGGGCTGCATGGCTTTGCCGGCTGCTGCAAATGTCATGTTTTCAACAAAATCTGGCAAATAGCACCTTTGTGCACCATTTATACTCCCCCCCACCCAACCCCCCTCCCCACCCCCACCCCCAATATTTGCTCTTTTCATACCCTTCTCAGATGAGTTCACTAGTGCGGCCCGCCTGAGGAAGTCACTCCTGATGAGCAGGTGCAATAGCTACAAGAATTGCTCTACTGGAACATTTTTTGTTTTCAGTGCGTGACCATTGGGGAGAAGATTGAACTCACAAGAGTGTCAATTGTTGATGAGGAACTCAACGTCATGTATGATACTCTTGTCAAACCCTACAACAACATCACCGACTACGTGACAAAGTATGTGCCTTTCCCCTCATCTGTTTGTGCGTACTGTATGATTGCAGTTACAGACTGTTTCTGTGCAGCTGTCAGAGAAAAAGTTTATAAGTAAGGTTTCTCTTCACCCCTTGTGGAACAACAATGGCAAAACAGTTGTTGCTGGCAACTAGACAGTAGGTAAAGGAATTGTGTCCTGTGGAATATTGCTTCCCAGACTGGGTCTTCTGTGTGCTGGAAACGTTTGTTCTGTGGTGACTCTTAGTGAGAGACAGAGGGTCTTGTGGTGGGACCTATCAAGGGTTAATAAAATCAATGAAAATGAGACTTGTAAACCTATGATAATACACTCCAAGCAGTAGTGATACAATCGTATTGGGTAGACATAAAAGCATGATGACTCTTTCTATTTAAATGTTCAATTTTTGTTCAGAAAAATTGCACTTTCACTACGAGAGTAAAAAGAAAAAAGTACAGATTATCACCTAGCAATCTGGATTGACCTATATATATACATTTATCTTCATTCTTGCTCTTTTGTTTGTGAAAGCAAGGACTGTAAGGTGGTGTTTGCCTGCAGGTACAGCGGCATCACGGAGAACATGATGAGGGGAGTCACTACACGTTTGGAAGATGTGCAGGAGTTCATCCGGAACTTTCTTCCTCCCGATGCCATCCTCTGTGGGCAGAGCTTGGGTTATGACCTGAAAGCCCTGCAGGTAAGTTGTTACCCTCCCTGGAGTCTGGGCAAAATTGTCACAGAGTCCATCTTGAGTCTCACCAAGAAGGCAGACCTTGACTTTAGTCTACCAAGTTTCTTAGGAGAGAGTGTGAGTGGAGTGGAGGGGAGTGGAGTGAGTGAGTGTGTGAGTGAGTGGAGTGCAGTTGATTAGAAGGGAAGGGACGGGACGGGATGGGACAGGACGGGTTGGGATGGGATGGGATTGGGATGAGGAATGGGATTTGGATTGAGAATAGGGTTGGAGATTTGGATTGGAGATTTGGATTTGATTGATTAATTGATTTATTGATTGATTGATTGGTGGATTGATTTCAGCTGATGACCTATCAGACTATTAAAACATACATGTAATGCACATTATAATGTAAAAATAATACAGTAGAGAATGAACACTTTCAGCATCAAGCAACTAAATGAAAACGTGATGCTTGCATAACTATCAACAATGTTCATGCCTAGTTGTAAATGTTACCTCTAACATATATAGTCCATCGACTGACTGAAAGAATGAAAGAACGAGCGCACACGTTGTGTATGAGTGCATATCCATGCAGAGAGAGAGAGAGAGAGAGATGTGGGGGTGGGGGAGGGGGGGGGTAAGGGAAGGGAGGGGAGAGAGGGAAGGGAGGAGAGAGGGAGGGGGGGGGGGGGGGGGGGGGGGAGATGCTTTCACCATGCCCAGATTACTTGTCTTTGTGTGGTTGTGCCTGCTGTCACCGATGGAGCTGCCACCTTTGCCTCAAGTTCAAAGTGATGACTTAAACTTTGAAATTATTTCTGTTTGAATGGTTTTCTGTATGTGTCTATGAAATCACAAGTTATATGTGTGCCTGTATAATAAACAGGACCAATTAAGGAACATACTTTTCTGGGCATATCAGTTCTTTGGATAAATTGGATAGGAGTGGAGTTGGAGGCAACAGAAAAAAGACCATACTTATTTGACAGATATGCCTTGTTTAGAGAGCAGGGTGGAGGGGTGGAGTTGAATGGGGTGGGATGAAGTGAGCAGTGAGCAATGCATTGCTTTCGTCTGATGCAACCATTCAGTGATATGGAATTGGATTACAAGTTTTGGGGGTATGGACTGATTTGATGTGAATACATCAGAGCAGTTTTCATTTCATCAACTTTGTGTTTGGCCACATTATGTCTCTTAACATTAACATTCTCATATGATTATTTGCAAGATAAATTTGCACCAAGCTCTGAGAATGTCTTTGGTGCTCTCCCTTATTATAAGCGTAATAAGTATCATAGTCATTCTTATGTTTCCTTCAGATGTTCCATCCCTATGTCATCGACACCAGTGTCATTTTCAACCTCAGTGGTCACAGGAGCAGAAAGACGGGACTGAAAGGTCTTTGCAAGTTTTTCTTGGGGTAAGTGCTCATTGCTGCTGGAGCACAATGGATGTCTATGGGAATGTTGGTCAATGTTGACTGCAGTTGTTGCAGTTGGCATAGAGCATTACAGTTTTTGCCGTTGGTGCTATCCAGGGGAGGATGGTGTGACATAATTAGCTTGAAATGATGTAATGAGCAGTCAAGAATGTCTCTCCCTGGCACCTTCTTCTGCATTTCAAACCAGTTTTACACACAGCATGTTATTTAAACCTCATTTTTGACTGTTTCAGCTTTGATTTATGTCTATTGCATCTTGTATATACCTCTGATGAATGATTATTGCATGACCATGAAGGTATGACTGGTTGTACATGAATTGCCTGATAGGTCTGGAGACAGGGACTTGTATTTCTGCTGCACATCTGATGAATTCATCACAGGGAATCTCTGAAGGTTCTTAGAGAATGCTAACTATACAAAGTTTAGTTTAGCAAGCTTCATAGGGGAAAAAAGAGAAGAAAAGAAGAGGGTTGCTTATACTGTGAGTAGATTTTTTGTCAGAAGTAGCAGCTACACATCTTGATATAATATCTGATCATGAGTGTCTGGAAGAAAAAGGTAATGGGCTGAAACCATGAGTATTCCTCTCTAGTATTGGATTGGTAATGCTGGACTGATGAGAAAGTTGGTACTTTTGGTAATAATGATCTAATGATTAATAAATGGTCATTACTAGGTACTCAAATAATTGACTAACCAAGAATGGAGTGGATTACATTACAGATGTTCTTGCATTGGAAATGCATATCCTCCGGCCGTTTTTGTCTCCATTTCCCCTGCAGGTATATGACATATGTTTGGGGGTAGGTGAATGATCAGTGTGCACATGTTATATCATGCAGTGCTTGTCTTAATCCAATGCTTCTAGCCAGAAAACAAATATACAGTAAAAGCTTGGGAGTGTAGTGTGTAGTTTGAGGATGTAGCAATAGGGTGTACTTGTTGCTGTATGTAAAATGTACTGTAGCAATACACAACACTAGATTCAGTTTCCCCATGCCACCTTTTGCTGCCATGGGAAGTCATGTACTAACTTTCAGTTTTTGCATGGCAACTCATTGCTGTAAATGTGGGACCAAATGGAGAAAGTTGGGCCTAATTTCCCAAAGATTGTGACTTGACCTCTGAAGTTAGAACTTTGAGTCAGGGAAGGAGGACTGGAGAGGGAGCAGCTGAGGCTCAGCAGACAGTGAGGTCAGTACAGGAACGCCAGCAGCAGACAGTGAGGTCAGTACAGGAACGCCAGCAGCAGACAGTGAGGTCAGTACAGGAACGCCAGCAGCAGACAGTGAGGTCAGTACAGGAACGCCAGCTAGGGAGCAGCTGAGGCTCAGCAGACAGTGAGGTCAGTACAGGAACGCCAGCAGCAGACAGTGAGGTCAGCACAGGAACGCCAGCAGCAGACAGTGAGGTCAGTACAGGAACGCCAGCAGCAGACAGTGAGGTCAGTACAGGAACGCCAGCAGCAGACAGTGAGGTCAGTACAGGAACGCCAGCTAGGGAGCAGCTGAGGCTCAGCAGACAGTGAGGTCAGTACAGGAACGCCAGCAGCAGACAGTGAGGTCAGTACAGGAACGCCAGCTAGGGGTGGTGAAGGTGGTTTAGGATGTTAGACAGTAAATTAGCACCTGTGTTCTTGTGTTCTGTTTGCAGGAAGAACATCCAGGAAGGCAAGCAGGGCCACTGCTCAGTGGAGGATGCCCAGGCCACTATGGAGCTGGTGCAGCTCAAACTCAGCAAAGGTAGGACTTCTGTCTTCTGTGCTGATTAGCAAACCTGTCTTCCATGCTGATAAACAAACCAATGCAGCCCCCTGTCTTCCATGCTGATAAGCAAACCAAAGCAGTCCTCCTGTCTTCCATGCTGGTTTGTAAACCAATTCAGCGACCACAACCCCTCAACCCCCCCCCCCCCCCCCCCCCCCCCCCCCCCTCCTGTTTTCCATGCTGAATAGTAAACCAGCACAGGACTGCTGTTTACAGTATGAATCAGTGAACTTACGTAGGCCTGATGTTTTCTGCAGTGAGTTGGCGAACCAAAATGGGGCTGCTCTTTGATGGCAGTGAACCAAGGAAGGCCTATTAACCTTAGTAAAGAGTCAGTGAACTGAGATGGGGTTGGTGCTTCCCCCTTTGACATGCAATGACTGTAGGCACAAACTAGAACAGTTGCTGGATTAGAATGTAGAGACGACTGTGGGCCTTGTGATTTTCAGGTCCAGACTTTGGTGATGTGTGTGCACAGCCCACCACCAGTGATTCCTTGTCCGAGCAGACCACAGCAGGTGACAAGGCTGCCGCTGACAGAGTGACCAACAAAGCCCTGTTTCTCCAGAGGTGGCGGAAGGCCCACTCTGAGAGTGTCTTTCCACTCATCAGTTCCCACAGAAAGAAAGGTGGGGCCCGCTGCAGTGGTGTTGGTGTTGGTTTGGGCCAAATGTGCACTTGGTACCATGTTATGATATGTTTATCTGCATCGTTGTCAGTTTGTATTTTCATAAGAATTCCTGTTTTATTGTCTTCAGTATCATCATTAAAAGTGATCTTTACGTGAAAGGGGTCTAAATCTTAGTAATCCAAGTTACTGTCACCTCAACAGCAAGACAGTGCTCCTGACTCTTCTCTGCCTTGTGAAACAAGAGGATGTAATGGAGAGTTTTCTTCAAGACATAACAACACTTGAATTCACTTTGAACTGGTATAGTATGTACAGGTGTAGTTTTTGCAAGTAAAATGAGTGGGGGGTTTTCATCATGCATCTGTTGCTGTAGAGCAACACTGATGTGGATAATTGGGGAAAACCCCAGCTGTCAGATTCCGCTATGCCCTGCAATGTTGTGTTTCCGCTATGCCCTGCAATGTTGTGTTTCCGCTATGCCCTGCAATGTTGTGTTTCCGCTATGCCCTGCAATGTTGTGTTTCCGCTATGCCCTGCAATGTTGTGTTTCCGCTATGCCCTGCAATGTTGTGTTGGTTGATAGCTTCTGTTTTTTCAGTGTGCATAACAGGCCAGAAAATGCTCTCAACATTGATGTTTGAAAAAGCATACATTTTGTTTTGCTTTGTGCTGTCTTGTTCTGTTTTGTTCTGTTTTTGTGTTGTTTCATGTTTTCTTGTTTTTAGTGCCTGGCAGAGCACATATTGTTCTTGTTCTTCAGTTTTGAAAACAAACAATATCTTTAATTCTATCAATATCAGTGTTAGTATCAGTAGTATAGATATTAAATATATTACCACCACCCTCCTCCTCCTTTACCTCCTCCTCCTCTACCTACCCATGTCCTTCCTCCTCCTACCTATCTCCTTCCTCCTCCTACCTATCTCCTTCCTCCTCTTCCCTATCCCCTTCCTCCTCCTCCTCCTTCCTCCTCCCTCTTCCTACCTCTGCCCTTTGCCCTCCTCTTCCCTCCCTCCTCCTCCCCCTGCCCTCCTGCCTCCTCCCTACCTCCTCTTCCTCCCTCTTCCTCCTCCTCCCTCTGCCCTCCTACCTCCCTCCTCCTCCCTCCGCTCTTTGCCCTCCTCTTCCTCCCTCTCCTCCCTTTGAGGATTGATCAAGATGCCCAGTGATCAGGGGGTAAAGTGTAAAGCGGTTTGAGACCCGGACAAAGGGTGTAAGTCGCTATATAAACACCCTCATCACCATTGTCATTAAATCCTCATTGCTGTTGTTGACAGTGTGCCTGATAGACAGACAGGAGGTGCTGGACAAGGCAGCAGTCAGTGAAGTTGTAGAGTGCCAGTCAGTCACCTCTGACAAACAGGCGGTCAAGGCAGCCAGGCAGCGGCTGGGGCAAGCCAGCCTGGTGTGGCTAGGGCTTCCACAAGTCCCCAGCAGTCTCCTGCAGGACTCTGCAGACAGGGCGGCAGTGGTAAGTGTAGCCAGAGCTTTTAAGATGCTGTCCAGTATTTTCGTCTTTGGGATGGCGAGTGGCCAAAATGAGTTCAAAAGCATTGCCTCTCTGTTGACTGAGAAGCCATGGTAGTTTTAGCTAGGTCTTTGTAGGTGCTCAGGAGCTTTTTGTTTCTCCAAAGTCTGGGTGAGAGGATGACATTAGACCTAAGATTGGATAGCCTGAACTTCAAGACTCTCCTAAATTTATTGTTCCTCCAGATTAGCACCAATAGGGTATTAGATTTATCAGCACACAAGATGGTTTGAAGTGACACTTTTTTTAATCAGTTCACCCTCCCTCCCTCCCTCCCTCCCTCCCTCTTGGCGTAAAAAATGTATACATGTATATATTTTTTTTATCTTCCTCAGCTACGAGATGTAGACGAGAAGCTGCAGAAGGTGGTGAAGAAGGTGCCAGAGATGGGGCTGGCTGTGGTGCTGATGACAGGAAGGGCTAGTTCTGGGGAAGGCATAGAGAATGCTGCAGCCTTCCTCAGGTTGAACTGTGTAGACCTTCCCCTGGTGCCAGGAGTCCAGATCCTGCCCCAGGACTCAAGCTGAGGATCTGCTCAGGATGCTGGCAGGCAGGCAGTCTTGGAGACAGAGGACTGCAGCAGGATGTGTTAAGTGTGGACCATAGAGGCCTTTCTTGTGGGAGAAGTTTCCTGTACTCTGAAGGTGCATCAGGTTGCTGTCAATCAAAGGTCACGTACTTGCTGACTGGCCGAGTACCTCAAAGTGATGAAGGACATGTACATCCACATTTGGTCATAGTGCCAGGTGTCCCCAGATGACCTGATTAAAACCGGGTGCAATGTCTGGATGACTCAATGTAGTTGCTGCTGCAATCTGACGGCAATGAATGGTCTTCTTAAGTTAATGAGCTGTGTCACACCATGACAGTCAGCATTTTATGCAGAGGGTTAGCTCTCTGTGACATGGGTACAGTCAAAACCCCTCTGTGGTGCATGTGTGCACGTGTGCATGCACACATGTGTCTGTTTGTGCAAGTATGTGTGTGTGTGTGTGTGTGTGTGTGTGTGTCTGTTTATGTATGTGTGTGATTGTTGGTGAATATTGTATACAATGATTAGGATTACCAGTGACACTAAAGATCAGGTTTAAAACAAAAATCTTATTTGCTTTTTGATTTTATATACAAGTGGTTCTTGATCTGTGGTGTAACTTCTATCACCATCTATAAGTGTCACAGAAAATATGTTTTGCCTCATCTGAAAGCACTTGATGGGTGAAATTCATAGTATGTGAGTCAGTGGGCACTTGGTCACTTGGTCACCACATGAAGGTGCAAGATCCTCAGAGGAATGTCTTGTGAACTCTTCAGCAACGCCAGTAGAGCCGATACTGCTGAGGTGATGCTGTGGTGTGTTACATGGAAGTGTTTCCCACCAGGAATGGTTCAGCTCTCTGTCAAGTCCTGTGTGTAATAAACTGTGGCAATTCTACCTCCCAGTGCTTGAATCACCATCAAAGTATCTTCCCTTGTCTGCCTATGGCAGACACATGGACATTCAGAAGCAAGTCTGTAGTGTTGTTGAATGCCTGAGTGCATATAGACTCTGTGGTTGCCTGTGAGAGGCAGCAAGGATAAAGTTTCAACTAAACAGACATGGGACTGATCCGTATTTATACTGATTTCCGTATTTTTTAAAAGTCAATGGGTCATTTCTGAGATCGACGCAAATCCGAAGAGAAAATTGGGGAGGGGGGGGGGGGGGTAGGGTGAACTTTGGCGCCTTCGCAAGTTCGGTTGTCGGGTCGTTCCGTCATGTTTCACGAAGTACTGCGACGTCATTTATCCAAACTTTGCTCTTGTTTTGATTGGTCATGATCGTTGCCGATCTTTGCCGAAGCTGAAAATACTCGTGTTCGGATTCTCCGAGCGCTTGTGCAGTTGTGAAGTCGAAGCAGTCAAAATGGCGATATAAATGAGTGTTGAGTCCGCAATGTGAAAAACAATTGTTTTTGCTTGGAAATCATGGAGCCGCAAGGTAGCCTCTTCTTATAAAAATAAGCTGCAGACTCCCACACCCTCCACATCAGCTGTGGTCAGTGCTTCGAGACGGGAAACTGTACCTCCATTGACTGCTAATGGTGTGTCTCCGGGATTTTGTATTCACAAGGTGGCCTCTTCTTCCGCCATGAAGGTGGTGCAGACCCCCATCAACAAAAGATCGTCATCTGTGCCCATGAGTGAAGCTAATGTGGTGCCGGCCCCAGCAAAGAAAAGGCAGGTTTCCAGTGGTGACCTGAGGGATTTCTTCAGCAAACTTCCCAGAGTATCAATGAAATGAAGAATAAACAGTCACAAATTGAACAGACTTTTCTATGTACAGTTTTTTGGTATTTGCACACCAACACACAACTATTGATGGCAGAGATCAATCTAAAACAGACATGTGGTTTTGGGTGAGTACTTAAAAATGTTTACTTTTTTTTGTACTGTAGCTGTTTCAGTGAACAGCATAGAAAGTTAATTTTCCTGCTGAGATTGCATCAGATTGCACCATTTGGCTTCCCCTATTAAAAAAGTTTTCCGGGGGGGGCATGCCCCCGGACCCCCCTAGCTTCCTTGGCGTTTGCGCCGTCGGTTCAGCGCTTCGCGCCTTCAGTTTCAGTATTTTTCACAATTCCCTTGTCCCATGTCTGCTAAAACATGTAGTGCAGTTGAGACTGCCTCAGATGTTGGTGAAATGTAGAGGAACCTGCAGGTCTGTTTTCCTTGAGCAACATTTTTGCCTACTTCACTGTAGTAGCAATCTTATCTAACCAACCAAGACACAGATGAAGCGTTGCTCAATTAATACAGGCCTGAAACTGGGTGAGTGCAGAAGGAGCCCTCACCTGCGAGACTGTACCCGCACTAACACCAGCACCACTTCAGGTAGACAAAGGTAAAAGTCTTTCTTGACGAACCCAGTTGGTAACAGGACTGGATCAAGGATGCCCCCCACACCACAGCCACCAGCTGCAGGCCAAGTGCAGACCTCGGACAACATGTGCAAACAGTGTATGGAACACATGCTGTCATGCCTCCCGGGACCTATCCCAGCATTGTGTGTGCTGAATATCAGCATACAATAGCATGTATTACTCGGATATAAATGTTGGTGGACGCTGTCCAGCAGCTACGATAACTAGCAAAGCTAGATTCAGTACTGGATTAAAAGTTGAGATCAGGCACTCAGACTGCCGGAAAGATCCCATTAATCCTTTGATCAAAGAGGTCTATAAAAGGCTATTGTTGGTGCAAATAATTATGAAGTGTTTTCATGTTATGTATGGACTGCCATGGGGCAGTTTTACACGTTACATGGCAATGTTGTATCTGGATACTCAGAGGCCAGTGTTTGGTATTTAGAAAGGTTTGAAGAGATTTATTAAAGTTGAAATGATTAAAGCTGAAATAAGTAAAATTTTGGAAGGATGCCATGTTGAACAAAAGTAATATTTAACAAAAACTTAATTTCATCACGTTTTCATACTAGCAATGTCCACAATGAATTGAGAAAACAAAGGGAAAATGGCTGCCTTAGTGCCGTAGAAAAGTTGAGTCCAAACCTGGCCTTGAATTTAGTTCGATGAGGAAGATGTGGTGGACACTGGGCTGCATGAGTGGCAGCACATGGTCGGCAAACCATTTGCTACTTGCCGAGTGTAAGTGAACAGCATGGCGGTCAGCAACCCGCTGTCTTGATTGGATGATTATGACAGGCGAGGAAGGCACTTGATTGGATGATTATGACAGGCAAGGAAGGCATGCAGCATTTGAAGAGCATGGATCCTAGAGCTGCATCCTCGGGCAAGGAGCAAAACGGAGCACCTGAGAGGGCAGAGAGAGGACACTATAGTGAAAGTAATCCTGGACGTGCCTGCGTGAGGATGGAGTACTCCCTAGATTGTGGAAATGGTGCTGGTACCTGACTGTGTTCACTCTGTTTCAGTGAGTAGTAAGAGCACTTGACCAGCCGTCGCTTGCGGCCACTGGGTGCGGCGTTCAAAGCTGTGCAGTTGCCACTGTTGCATCCTTGAGCAAGATGTCAATAGTAAACATGGTGTTGAGAAAGCTCCTTTCAGAACGATTTTTTTCTTCTATTTTGGCACATCATTGATGCTGAACCAACACTCACACAGTCACTCGGAGGGGAAGGTGCATCATAGATATTCACCTTGTACATGTACACATTCACGCACACACAGGGTTACAACACATAGGGTTACAACACACAGGGTTACAACACACAGGGTTACAACACACAGGGTTACAACACACAGGGTTACAACACACAGGGTTACAACACACAGGGTTACAACACAGTAACGACACAGGGTAGCAGCCGACAGGGAACTGCAATCAATCAATAATCCAGATTTCTCCCATATCGAGGATTGAACCACGGCACTGCGCCTCGCACATAACCAAACCCCAAAGCTTCAATAGGCGAATAGAGGTTGAGGGGCTGCTTGATTTACTTTGCTTCACCCCACCCAGAACTTAAACTGAATATTTGTAGGGGCGGCGATTTGTATGCGGCTTTGACTTTGAGCCAGCATCGGGTCGGGATTCTCGATCCCCAGGTAGTGGAGTTGGTGCTGGTATATGACTGTGTAAGTTTAACCTGTCTATCACTGTGTTTAAGAAATATCAACGACTTCTTGGTAAGTGGTAAACATTTGAGTGGTTTGATACAACAACTTGTCTTCGTTTCAATGAAGAGACCAATAACGTTACCTCGCCTTTTTAATCTGCGCTGCAGTCGACCAAAGATTATAGGTTACACCTATAATCTTTGAGTCGACAGGCAGCCATCTTGTTTTGAACTGTGGATTTTTGGTAAAACAAAATACACAAAGAATGCGTTGCGTTCCAGAAACAGGAAGCACTTGGGTGATTCAACCCCCGTAAATTTTCCCCCGATTATAGTCGCGCCATCTAACGCAAGTGTGATGTTCCAAGAAGCATATCGTCAACAAAATTTAGGTTTGAGGGGTGGAAGTGGGAGAGGAGGAAATGAGAGGAAAACTCACTCGCAGGCTCGAATCAATGCTTCATCATTCTCATGTTTTAATTTTTTACAGCAGACTCGTTAAACTTGACCAACTCGTCATCCTCTCGATTAATGGTCACGTGGATACACAGCTGCAGCGATGAAAATAGGAGGCAACTTTTTATTGTGCGAACGCCTCATCGGTGCCTTTTTCAAGAACGTGTCAACTGTCACAGTGGGAAAAAGTTCGCCATCTTAATTGGAAAGTGATCAAAGACATAAAAACGCCCTAAAAGCATTTGGAAGCTGTCTTCCAACTGACAACGGTGTCCGTTGATTCACAAGCTGGACTCGTTGAAGATGACCATCTCGTCATCCTTTGGAAGTCGACGGAAGTGACGAAAGAGGCAGACGACAGCGAGGACCAGGCCCTCCACTCCCAGACAGAGGACAAAGCCCACTCCGGCCCACTGTACCCCCAGCAGCGTCAGCCCCGCTGTGGAGTGAAAGCTCGCAGTGGAGGTGCTCGTGGGAGATGATGAGGCATTGGACGTGAGAGCCGGTGGGGAGGCAGAGAACCCCGTCGGACCTGTCACGTGGGAGGAGACGGGCTCGCACGTGACTGGAGACACGGGGTGCGCAGTTGCACCGGGGCTGGTCGAGTTGGGGATGATGGAAGTGGTTCTCCCTGGGAACGAGTCCACGGCCTTGTAGCTCAGCCTGAAACCTTTATACTCAGAACTGAATCTAAACTGGACCGCAAGACATCCACGTGAATCCACGGGGATCACCATGGGGTCCGCCGTGAAGGAGCACCGCCTGATCCCGTTGACGTCCAGGAAGTCAGTGGAGCATTTATGCTTGCCCAGCATCAGCATGGCCAGGCGCACCTGGATGTGAGAGGGTCGCGACATCGGACAGATGGTGTAGTTGCACTGCCTTACATTGCATTGTTCTGGATCACACGTTTGCAGAAGTTCCACCGACCCCGAATCTTCCAAATATTTGAGTGTACCGCAATTCATCTCGCTAGCAGCGTACAACAAACTGAAACCTTTCCCAGCAGTCTTTTCGTTGGAATGGAAGGACATGCTGTAACATCCAGAAGCTGATGCGAACATAACGGGAGGGTGACATTCCTTATCGAGCAGAAGATAGTCGTTTTGACAGGCCAGATTATCCCCTAAATCCATTAGCAAAATAGTTAGATATATGCCATAGTGATCGGAAGGTGGGCAGATATGGTAGTCGCAGAGGAGATTGTTGCAGTACACACCGTCACACGCGGTGGGCAGTGTTACGATGCCTGAGTCGTCTGCATGATAGAGCTGACCGCACTCCGGGTTGTAGAGGGAGTAAAGCAGTTGGACCCGGGACACGGAGCTGTTCCAGTGGAAGAGCAGGTCCAGGCAGCCCCGTCCGTCCAGAGCCAGCACCTCCCCCTGGGGAGAGGCCTGACAGTAGCGACGTCCTCCCGCCTCCAGAAAGTCGCCAGGGCATGACAAGTCCCACTGACGGGCGGCCAGCGAGACGTGGCTTGCCTTGGGACCAAGGCACACCTTCACATCGCAGTCCAGGGCGCCACAGGAGGAGGATGGGGCTGTGCCCTCCAAACAGGACTCTGGAGGCACCACCACTCCACTGGGACCCATGTAGATCGCGGGACAGGAGGCCGCCACCCCTGCCTTGTAGCTCAAGCGGAAGCCGCGGCCCTGGTGGCTGTTGTCGGAGCGGAAAGTGAGGTTGAGACAGCCGCGCTGGTCCAGGGGGAAGACGCGAGGCACAGAGTCCAGACTGCAGTAGGCAGTCCCTTCGATCTCCAGCACGTCCCGGGAGCAGGTCTCGCTGTCGTCCACGTCGAAGAGGGAGAAAGTCAGAGTGACGTAGCCACTAGAGTGAGGGCCGGGACAGATGCCGATGTAGCAGTTCATGTTGGGGCAGTAGTGACCGTCACACTCGGTCGGTAAAGTGAGGGAACTGGAGGGATCTCCATAAAGGATGTTGCACTTGTCAGCATGGTAAGAGTAGTAGGAAAGGCTGAAGCCTTTGCCGTTGATATGCGAGTCTGAATGAAAGGCAACATACACACAGCCGAGCTTATTAACATTAAGGTTGTGAAGAGGAGTATCCATGTTGCAAAATTGCTTGCCGTTGATCTCAACGTAATCTAAGCAGTCATGTGCCAACTCTAAGTTCACGTTCCAAAAAGCGATGACGATTTGTTCGGGCTTCGAGAGAGGGCATATCTCGAAGTAACAATCCATTAGAGAGCAGTACTCGTCTCCATCCATTCCGCAATTGGTGGGCAGTGTCAAGTTTCCGTAGTCAGCAGTGTGGCAGAGCTGACCACACTGAGAGGTGACAGAAGGAAGACAGGGCACGTCGGCACGGCAGGTCAGCATGACCAGGACGAAGACCGCCATCTTGGCCACATTGACAGCCTCTGCTCCAGCCATGGTTCCTCCTGCCAAGACGATGGACAGTGTCTTTTAACTAGTGTCAAGCTAGTTGAATTGCAATCCACACGTGCGCATTCATGCACGAAAAACGCAGAGAAAAATCCCCGTCACGAGCGTGCGCGCACACAAACCCGCACGCAAACACTCACGCATGTACACACAAGCTCAAACACACTTAAGTTTCTTACAGATCTACCTCGCATGAACTGCCATTGGACAGCTCCACTTTGGATAGTCTCAGACCCAGGCAAAATTGCTCTTTGACTCTACAATGTAAGAGGTAGAAATCCGAAGCCTGAGCCCACTCTGCTCTCCCGAAGTTTTTAGAAGGGAAATGCTGTGGTGCAACATAATGCATCTATACTACAACAACGTTGAGAGAGCATTGAACAATGTTAAATGGGACAATATATTGCTCAGCGTCGGTGGAAACACCTCGTCGTTTCCATCTACCCAGACTCGTCGAAAGCATCAATAGCGATGTGAAGTCCGATTCCAGCGTGATTTCAAGGGATCATATCACAGTAGACAGGGTAATCGCTGTCGGGCAGATGCAGAAGCAAGGCTGTGAGCAACATTAAATATGCGTCTAATGACATTGAAACCACCAACAGATTTGGTCTGTGGCGCTTTTTGGACCTCTTTTCTCCGCTTGTTCTTTGCTGTATTAATTAACCTCACTGCCATTTTGAACGCCCCCGCTGATATTACCATCTGTCACCCTTCGATCGAAAGTTTTATTTCCAAGTATTTTCAAGTTCAAAGCGTCCCTGGCTTTGGTTTGTTATTTTCTCAATTTCGATTGGATGACCTGGCTGCCTACCCAGAACGAGACTTGCGAAAACATGCTGAGTTTGCCTCACCTGCTTCGGAGAGATTTGGCCTTGCTAGCAGACGATAGTGTCCTGTTGGAAGTTGAAGATGAACCCTACGTAACATTCGATGGAACACTGTCAGACCACTCAAAATGTGTTATCTTCTGAGAGTGTTCCGTCGTCGAATGAACTTTTGGATAGAGACGTTTTCACCGGAATCCCCAAAGCTGGTAGCGCCTTCAAGAGTTATGTTTTTGAGGAACAGACAGAACGTGCACTGTTTATGGACACAGATATCACTGTGTACAGAGCCGCCGCGGTCAGACAGCTGCTGTATGGTTGTGGGACCTGGACCATCCACAGAAAGTATGTTGGACAGCGTGGTCAGTTCCACCCTAGACGCTCCTGCATCATTATGGAAACTTGACCTGGCTGAGGATCAAAACTTGTGATTTGGGATGATGAGGAAATCAAGAACTCGGATGCTCGTCAAATACAACGCCTTGATGGGCAAAATATGTTGTCAAAATGGAAGAAGACAGACTGCCGAAGCAGATTCCCCCACCCCACCCACCCCCACCCCCAAAAAAGTCATGTATATCTGTTGAAGTTTGAAGACAAGTACACTTACCATAAACTGCTTCCTAACGCAGTTTTCTCGTCTTGTGTAGTATGCAGTAGAAGCTATCATGCAACCAATCATGTCTCTTAACACAAACATATGTAATTATCAAAAGTATGAGGTCAGTCGAATGAAATCTTTAAGTGTCTTACGACAGTAGACATGGAGGCAGAGGGACCCGCAACACAAGAGTTATGAATCCAGCTGAGCATCATAGTAGGACAATGGTATACATGGACTATACATGCACACCCGTAGTGTTGGTTCAGACGTGCTTTCGAGACCAGCACAATGAGGCTACAACGGGCGCTAAATAATTGAAGGTAGGAGATGAGAATTTACCATATGGAATTCTACAGTTGTAATAGTAGCACTATGTTCTATTTTCACTGTATTCTTGTCAAAGCCATTACCAGTAAGAACAAGAGATAACAGAAACATACCGAGCTGTGGACAATGTCAAAGCGCGCAAAGCTGTCTGTGCCGTGACTTGCGAGGACTGCGACTGTCTTGCGCATAGGGCGACGACACTGTTGACGTCGTCGTACCGGGTGCCGTGGATTTCTGTCGCAACCCGATCCTCGGCAGACCCTGTCATCTGGCCATCCATTGTCTCTAACTACAGCTCGCGCAGAGCAAAGGGCCGCATGGAAGCGACGATGACAGACATTGCAGGAAGGGGAGGCCTAGATGAGTGGTTTGGTAAGTAATTGCGCTCCGCAGTTGCCCGGAGACGCGTTATCGTCACATCCGGACGAGTCCAGCTAAATATTACAGCAGCCGCCACCTTTGTAGGATAAGAACTGGAATGCATATTATAGCAGAAGACGTTTGCGTCTGCACTGTATGGGGAATGAAGATCAGTCGATGGTTGTTAAAAGAATTGCATCAAAGCAAGAAGATAGTTTTATTACAACTAAAACTCACCGAGATTATTGAGAATGGACACGTTTTACTTTTATAAATTGTACAGAGACCGTTAATGATTTGTAAATAAAACATGCTGATCGAGGGAAGTGTCCCGACGCCGTAACTAGCAGACGGAGCCATAGCTACATTCTTCAATTAGCAGAATCTATCCGTGACCGCATATACTCAGCTGAAGTGAATCGCTGTCGCGCGGGTGCCACGACTAACGAGCACAACACTTCCTGTCGCAATTGAAGATCATGACCGAGATCGTGAGCTGTGTAGCGTGGAAAATAGTAACCCGTGGAAAACAGTAACCGGAAGTCATCGCAGAGTTATCTGCGAGGGACGTGCTGAGAATTCCACTCTAAAAAGAGACGGCACCCGCCACTCCGCCTGACTGACTTGGCACGCCCGGGGAGTTATGCTAAGATCCGGCCGCGTAAATATATCTGCGTTTTGTGACAAACGTCTTTCTCGGCGGTACTGTACTCCATGCACCTTAACGGTGCGCGTGATTCGGGTGTAATCTTAAGCTAAACGACGTCTATTGGCGCTGCTGAAATGGTCGAAGTCGGAAACATTCGGAACGTCGTTTAGCTTAAGATTACACCCGAATCACGCGCACCGTTAAGGTGCATGGAGTACAGTACCGCCGAGCAAGACGTTTGTCACAAAACGCAGATATATTAACGCGGCCGGATCTTAGCATAACTCCCCGGGCGTGCCAAGTCAGTCAACGGTCGCGTTTTATAAAACCAGACTACAAACAGACTACAGGGAGGTGACTCCCATATTATTTCCGGCAGGGGAGACGGCTTTACACGGGGAAAAACTTTTTTGAACGCTACATCATGTGTTAAACTACACAAATGCACCAAAACCTCGTAAAGCAACTAATGCGTCGTTTGTCGGAATATATTCCATGCGAAGAACAGGTGCAGGAGCGGTAAATTGCATAAAGCACGTCCCTCGCAGATAACTCTGCGATGACTTCCGGTTACTGTTTTCCACGGGTTACTATTTTTCACGCTACAAGCTGTTCTCAAATTGCCGCAAGTGGGTTTTGAGGCAAGAGAAGGATATACAGAGAGCACAACACTTTGTGTCGCATTACTTCCCTGTTCCATTTCATACACATTCACGTCACTTACAAAAGTAGTTATAAAGCACTGAAGAGGGTGGAAGGTTTTACTCTTGGCCTTTTATTTTCTCTCTCTCTCTCTCTCTCTCTGAAGCTAATGGCGATAATTTCATAAAGACTTTCCAATCTATAGAATCACAGTCATATCGATACTGGACGTGTTCGGGGCGAGACTTCTGTTTCTCTTATTGACTCCGCCATGGAGGTTATGATTTTCGATCAGTTGGTTTGTTGGTTAGTATGTTAGTGCATTAGTTATTCTCTGTGCATGACTTTTTTCAAAAACAGATTATAATGAAATTTAGTGCACGGTCAGGGTTTTATCCAGGGAACAACCCCATATATTTAAGAGGTTATCTTTTATCTAGTTTTGGAATTGGAACCACTAAGAGAAATTTTACCGTCGCAGGCTGTGGACCGGCGTGTGCGTCTCTACCCTCATGGACCTCTACAAGCGTTAATTAAAATAAACAAACCTTCACACCGCTTGGCTAAACGACATCTTAAATTAGATAGACCTTGTTGGCTGTGGCTGCCAGCCTTATGGACCGCTATAAACATTAAAATGAACTAACATTTACATGTTATCTTCAATTACACAGGCTGCGTCTCCAGCAGCAGCTTGCCTGGTCAGTGCTGCCTTGCCCTGCACACACCCAGCTCCCCCTCCTCCCTCCCCCCTTCCCCCTCCTCCCTCCCCTCCATGACTGTCACCCTAAATCTGATTCATTTCGTCGACTTAAATCACTACATTGCCGTGTTTCATTGTGTCAGTACTCTGAAATCCTAGATATATAGTGACTGTTTTGTGTGTTGCGACTGTTTTGTGAAGTGACTGTTTTGTATTGCGACTGTTTTGTATAGCGACTGTTTTATATAGCGACTGTTTTGTGTAGCGACTGTTTTGTGTAGCGACTGTTTTGTGTAGCGACTGTTTTGTGTAGCGACTGTTTTGTGTAGCGACTGTTTTGTGTAGCGACTGTTTTGTGTAGCGACTGTTTTGTGTAGCGACTGTTTTGTGTAGTCTGTTTTGTGTAACGACTGTTTTGTATAGCGACTGTTTTGTATAGCGACTGTTTTGTATAGCGACTGTTTTTTGTAGTGACAGTTTTTGTATAGCGACTGTTTTTTTATATAGCGACTGCTTCATATAGTGACTATTTTGTGTGTTGCAACTGTTTTGTGTAGCGATTTTTTTTGGTAGCGACTGCTTCATATAGTACCTGTTTTGTGTGTTGCGACTTATTCGCGTCCGTTTGCATGTGGCGACACCCTGTGGCAACAAGGAATTCCGCACAGCTGCTGTCGGTTACTTCTTAAATGTTTGTTTACCTGCTTGCTTGCTTCCGTAAGTGAGTGAGAAAGTGAGTGAGTGGGTGAGCGAGCGAGTGAGTGAGCAAATGAATGAGCGAGCGAGTGAGTGGGTAAGAAAGTGAGTGAGTGGGTGAGCGAGTGAGTGAGTGAGCAAGTGAATGAGCGAGCGAGCGAGTGAGAGGATGGGTGAGTGACTGGCTGCCTGGCCGGCTGGTTGAATGTATGCCTGCCTGATTGATTTATTGGTTGACGAAAATCATTGTCTCGGTCTCCAATTACGTCGGTCTCAGACAATCATCTAGTCGAAAAATAACTCCGAGTCGTTGGAGCAATTTCGAGCAGGAACGTGGGGAAGGGAGAGAGAGAGAGAGAGAGAGAGAGAGAGAGAGAGAGAGAGAGAGAGAGAGAGAGAGAGGAGAGAGAGAGAGACATGCAGACAGGCAAGCATGCAAGCTGACAGAAACGCTGAAAAAAAACACACACACACACACACACACACACACACACACACACACACACACACACACACACACACACACACACTCACACATACTCGCGCTCGCACGCAAAAGGACAAAGAAAGACAGACAGAAACATATATGGTAGGACTGACAAATTCCTGATATGTAAGAAAGAACGAGCTATTTCATTCACAGGCCAGCCACCCATTTGAATTGACAAAGTGGTTAAGGGAAAGAGAAAGAACAAGTGTATGGTATTATGAGATGAAGGAAGAGTAGGTAGAAGATAGAGCTACGATCACAATTTATCCCAAAAGTGAAATTCAGAACCCCGTTAATTTTTGTATACATTTTATTATAATGAAAATCAGTGGTGTTAAAGTTCTAAAAAACAACAAACATTTGTTTGTCTTGTGGTTTGTGTGTAAAGAATGAGGAAAGAAATTTGTTGAGCTCGTAGACATCTACTTTATACGGAACTTCGACCCTGCAATGATGAAGAATAAGAGAACCCTCTTTCTGCTATAAGTATGATCTACAGAAATGACTTTCAGGACGACTTCAGAGATGACTGGCGAAACATGTGACATTTCTGCTAGTCACAGCAAGATGCTGCTTGTCGGACACGCTGAAGGCGTGAGAGTGATGCGGAAAAGACCTGGCAAATGCTAAAGGATTCTAGTGTCTATGCAGGGTGCACTGGCTCCCATCTGAGTTTCAGCCGATCCGAGGATTTGAGTCCTGACGAACCCTATGAGGAAGCCAGTGTCAGCTATTAGGATCGCGTAATCGCTGTATTTTCCAGCTCTGTATATGCCTTATTCACTACCTTTTATTTGCTTTGTATAACGTTTAGTCTTGCTCTTTCCCGTCATTGCCATGGGGAAACTTTCTGAGTGAATAAATGAAAGTCGTGTGTGTGGGATGAGGACTGGGGCATCACGAACTCAACGTTCGACTGGAAGAGAAACCTGTTGTTGTACCAACGAAACAAACAAACAACAACAACAACAACAAACCTGACGTCATAGTTCCCAGTTGCTTTTCTATGGTGGGGGAAATACTCCTAAACAACCCTTTCCGCCTGTAACAACAATCGGCCCCTCCCCCCCCCCCCCCCTCCCCCCCAAAAAAAAACAAAACAAACAAAAACAAAACAAACAAACAAACAAAAAAAACGAATAAAAATGGACGAATGAAGGAACAAATAAACTAATTAATTAATGAATAAATCAATCAATTAACAGACAGACAGACAGAAAAACAGACAGACACACAGACAGACACACAGACAGACACACAGACAGACAGACAGACAGACAGACACACATACAGACACACAGACAGACACACAGACACACAGACAGACACACAGACAGACACACAGACAGACACACAGACAGACAGATAAAAACCTAAGGATAAACAAGCAAACAAATAAACAGATGAATAAATAATTAACCTTTCATAATATAGAATACCAATTTAGAACTTTCAGGTGCGATTTCTAGGTACAATGGTGCAGCTACATTTCCCAAAAGGAGATGAAGAAGGGAGAAGAGGGGGTGTGGGTGAGGGGGTGGGGGTGGGGGTGGGGGGGTGGAGGGAGGTGTTGGATGCTCGAAAACTTTTATGGTACTGATCTGTCATGTCACAGTTGGTCGCTATAAAAGCAGTTCCATCCACTGACAGTTTCCACAAATTTTTGTGGAAGAAAGAAATTACACATATGGAAATAAATCTTCGCAAATAAATCATGTCAAAGTACTATTGTTAAATAGGCGAAACACTGAAGGGGAATCCAACTCCGACAGTAGACATGGTGACTCGCTAAACAAGAACAGGGAAAGTGATTCGCCAAATAACTCGGTGAGTTCATCAAAGGGGGATAACCCCTGACTTCAAGCCACAGTTCGCTCCTCCAGGCGCAAGGAGGGGCCGGTAGGGATGTAGGCTGTTTCGCAAGAAGAGCTGAAGGGTTGTCTCCCTTGCTTGACGTTTTCTCCTCTGGACGGCCGAAGCGTGCTGACCTTCGACCTACTTTCCGATCTGGAGCTCCACGTATGCCTCGCCCTCCCCGGAGTTGTCGGCGCCGTCCGGCAAGTCGTAGATGGTCTCGTTGTTCTCGTAGATGGAGACGTCATCACCAGGCGGTGGCACCGCTCTGTCTAACCCCGAGTAGATGTTGCCCGCGTCCTTGCTGGCAGTGGCGGGACTGGGAGCCTTGGACTTGCCCTTCTGCAGGCCGGAGAAACTGGGCTTCGACGCTGCCCCGGCCTTAGCACGCGTGGGCGAAAAGTGCACGGTGCTGCACTCGCTCTCCCGTGTGAGGCGGCGTCTTAGGTACATCACAGCGGGCACAGAGGCTGCCATGGCGGGCAGCAAGCAGCAGGCGAAGCCGATGACGAACCACTGTGCCGCCACCGACTGCATAGCACCCTCGGAGAAAACGTTGTCAATCGCACCCATGTTCCCGCCTCAAAGGATTCTACTCCGCTCGCTTGGAGAAGCTGATAGGAGTGCTCTCCCCTTGACTGTACCCGGAACTTCTTTCGCGTCACCTCGAAAGCCTGGAAGTAGACGAGTAGTGATATTATGACATGCGTAAAGATGTAGGGGTAGGGGTGGGGGTGGGGGAGGGGAAAGAGGGAAAGAGAATGAGTAGGGTGGGTGGGTGAGGATTCTGAATGTACCGCGGCCTTGCTTTGAGCCTCGTGACATGTGGGGAGTCAATCCACTTTCAGAGAGAGAGAGAGAGCGACAGAGAGGGGGAAGGGGGCGGAGGGGGGCGGGGGGGGGGGGGGGGGGGGGGGCCAATGGAGGCGGGGCGAAGGAAGAGAGGAGGGAGGGGAGTGAGAGAGAGAGAGAGAGAGCGACAGAGAGGGGGAAGGGGGGCGGAGGGGGGGGGGGGGGGCAAGGGAGGCGAGGCGAAGGGAGAGAGAGAGAGAGAGAGAGAGAGAGAGAGAGAGAGAGAGAGAGAGAGAGGAGGGGGGGGAAGGGCGGAGGGGGGGCGGAGGGGGGCGGGGGGGGGGGGGTGGGCAATGGAGGCGGGGCGAAGGAAGAGAGGAGGGAGGGGAGTGAGAGAGAGAGAGAGAGAGAGAGAGAGAGAGAGAGAGAGAGAGAGAGAGAGACGACAGAGAGGGGGAAGGGGGCGGAAGGGGGGCGGGGGGGGGGGGGGCAATGGAGGTCGGGGCGAAAGGAGAGAGGAGGGAGGGAGGTAGGTGAGAGAGAGAGAGAGAGAGAGAGAGAGAGCGACAGAGAGGGGGAAGGGGGCGGAGGGGGGCGGGGTGGTGGGGGGGGGGGCAAGGGAGGCGGGGCGAAGGGGGGGGGAGAGAGAGAGAGAGAGAGAGAGAGAGAGAGAGAGAGAGAGAGAGAGGGCGAGGGGCGGAGGGGGGCGGGTGTGGTGGGGGTGGGGGCAAAGGGAGGCGGGCGAAGGGGGGGGGGGGGTGGGGAGGAGACGAGAGAGAGAGAGAGAGAGAGAGAGAGAGAGAGAGAGAGAGAGAGAGAGAGTCAGTCTTGCTTCTTCAGTCAGCTTCTTGAAACTAGTTTATTGTAAAAGTATACTCTTATAATATCACAGGGAAAGTCTTGTTATAAAGATTGACGAGAAGAAACCACCACCCTCCCACCCCACCACCCCACCCCCTCCATTGTCAAAGTATGCAAAAGTTGTGTTTAGTCGTGAAAGGTAATATTCATCCTGCCCCGCAAACGGGACCTCGCCCTTAAAGGCGCCTACACACGTACCGGTTGTCCCCCGGTTTTGCTGCCGATCCGGTCAAAAATCGAAACCGTGGACTAATCCGGCACGGTTTTTGTGACTAGGGCTGGCTCTATTCTCCCGACCCCGTCCGGACCGATTCATATGCCCGGCAACGCGAGATCTCGCGTTGTGGCGATTAGTCGCAAATTTTAATGGCCGACGCTGTCATCGCTTCAGACAGGAAAAAGTGTATTTGGGGATACTAAAAACCAATCCAAAGAAAATGTAAGCCATGAACAGCATTAATTTATCAAGGCTGTATGTTGAATGCATCAATAAGTTGTGAAAGCTCCTACATTGTAAAATTGGAAATGCGGGTCAATGCACCTTCACGCGAAATCTGTCAGCGGCTTTCGTTGCGTGCATGTTCCTCACAGAAAACGCTGTATTGATACTAACACCCCATCCAAAGAAAATGTAAGCCATGTACAGCATTAATTTATCAAAGCTGTATGTTGAATGCATCAATAAGTTATGAAAGTTCTGCATTTTACAATTCGCAATGCAGGTCGATGCACATCTACACAGCGAAGAATGTGTCGATCACCACGGCTCGCTCCACTGCTAATTATTTTGCGCGTTCCTCATAGAAAACGCTGTATTGATACTAAAACCCCATCCAAAGAAAATGTAAGCCATGAACAGCATTAATTTATCAAAGCTGTATTTTGAATGCATCAATAAGTTGTGAAAGCTCCTACATTGTAAAATTGGAAACGTGGGTCAATGCACCTTCACGCGAACTCTGTCAGCGGCTTTTGTTGCGTGCATGTTCATACAGAAAGCGCTGATTTTTGGGGATAATAGAAACCCTTCCAAAGAAAATGTAAGCCATGAACAGCATTAATTTATCAAAGCTGTATGCTGAATGCGTCAATAGGTCGTGAAAGCTCCTAATCCAGATCCAGATATTTTACAAATCGAATGCAGATCACACGCATACAGCTACACGTGGTAGCGTCGTTGTCATAGTGCGGCGAAGGGACGTAACTCTAAATTCTGACCTCGCTTCACGTAGTGAAAATCGCTCGATGGCGCTGTCAGAAGAAATCTCGGTGTCTGGCTGTCAACCCGGTTTTTACACGCACGGTCAGCCGGACCGGGAGCAATACCGGCTTGAAAAACGGTACGTGTGTAGGAGCCTTTTGGCTCCTACACACGTACCGGTTGTCTCCCAATTTTGCTGCCGATCCGGTCAAGAATCGGAACGGTTGACTCATTTGCATACAATCCGGCCTGGTTCTTGTCAGAAGGGCAGGCTCTATTCCCCGACCCGGTTTCGACCAATTCGTATGCCGGGCATTTCCATGTTTTAAAAAC
>JAWQFJ010029113.1:35000-42500 GCA_034096865.1 Theodoxus fluviatilis | reverse complement strand
ATGTATAGCACAATTAGACATACGTGTCCATTTCGAATGACATCTTTATTCATCAACTGAGATACTAATTAGTAGTATTTAAAAACGAGTACATTTCATAATAGGACTGAAAGACACGCGAAAAGAATTTATGCTAAACCAAGGAAAAATCATGATACTGCAGATTGATATCCAAAGAGATGTGAGGCGTAGGTATGACGGGACATGTCAGAAGGACGTCTTTATGTGTCCTATACCGTGTAAGTTGTCAGGAATACCTTACAAGTCTGACGTGAGGTGGCCGCTTATGCCAGTAAGATATCACGAGACTTTACAAAAATGCTAACAGAGTGAAAAGTGTTTCTTTTTACTGCTGAGAAAGCACACATTTCTACTCTCTATCGTAAGGTGCACATTATCAAATATTCTTGATATTACCACATCAGCTTTTACTTGATTTTTTTTCTGAGGGAAAAGCATCGGGTGGTGCACATCTTTGCAAAGCATGATTTATGCATTTTAGTCCTTGAACAGCATGCTAAAGCCTCTGGTTGAGTAAAGACTAAGAACTAAACAAGCCGATATACTTGATATAAAACGTTGCGCATGCACATTTATTTACAGGTTAAATACGAGTGAGAGAGAGAGAGAGAGAGAGAGAGAGAGAGAGAGAGAGGGGTGGGGGGTGGGGGGTGGGGGAAGAGGGGAGAGAGAGATAGTGAGGGGGAAGAGAGAGAGAGAGAGGGGGGGGGGAAGGAAAGACAGGATAAAGAGGAAAGACAGGGGGAAAGGTCGCAACGATAACGGGAAGGGCAGCAGTCCTGTTCTCATTCAGTCTGGCGAGGGAATCTAAATCCGACACTGCGACAACGAGGAAGCGACACTTAACCTCCAGCATGCTGTACCAGGTTACCATCGGAGTAAGACCCGTGTAACACGAGAGTCAAGTTGGCAAATCCAGCAGCTCCGTAGTTTCTCTCTGAAGCAGTTCCATTACTTCATAAAAAGTACGTCGACAATATTAGAAAAAAACAACACTGTAAGAAGAGGCACAAGCTGCAAGAGCGCATTACCATGGAAACACTAAGATGTCGCCGTCACTCCTTCGTCAATGTTGCTGTCTCTCTATCGTCAATGTTGCTGTCTCTCCATCGTCAATGTTGCTGTCTCTCCATCGCCAATGTTGCTGTCTCTCCATCGCCAATGTGGCTGTCTCTCCATCGCCAATGTTGCTGTCTCTCCATCGCCAATGTTGCTGTCTCTCCATCGCCAATGTGGCTGTCTCTCCATCGCCAATGTTGCTGTCTCTCCATCGCCAATGTTGCTGTCTCTCCATCGCCAATGTGGATGTCTCTCCATCGCCAATGTTGCTGTCTCTCCATCGCCAATGTTGCTGTCTCTCCATCGCCAATGTTGCTGTCTCTCCATCGCCAATGTGGATGTCTCTCCATCGCCAACGTTGCTGTCTCTCCATCGCCAATGTTGCTGTCTCTCCATCGCCAATGTGGATGTCTCTCCATCGCCAATGTTGCTGTCTCTCCATCGCCAATGTTGCTGTCTCTCCATCGCCAATGTTGCTGTCTCTCCATCGCCAATGTTGCTGTCTCTCCATCGCCAATGTGGATGTCTCTCCATCGCCAACGTTGCTGTCTCTCCATCGCCAATGTTGCTGTCTCTCCATCGCCAATGTGGATGTCTCTCCATCGCCAACGTGGCTGTCTCTCCATCGCCAATGTTGCTGTCTCTCCATCGCCAATGTGGATGTCTCTCCATTGCCAATGTTGCTGTCTCTCCATCGCCAATGTTGCTGTTTCTCCATCGCCAATGTTGCTGTCTCTCCATCGCCAATGTGGCTGTCTCTCGATCGCCAATGTTGCTGTCTCTCCATCGCCAATGTTGCTGTCTCTCCATCGCCAATGTTGCTGTTTCTCCATCGCCAATGTTGCTGTCTCTCCATCGCCAATGTTGCTGTTTCTCCATCGCCAATGTGGATGTCTCTCCATCGCCAATGTTGCTGTCTCTCCATCGCCAATGTGGCTGTCTCTCCATCGCCAATGTTGCTGTCTCTCCATCGCCAATGTTGCTGTCTCTCCATCGCCAATGTGGATGTCTCTCCATCGCCAATGTTGCTGTCTCTCCATCGCCAATGTTGCTGTCTCTCCATCGCCAATGTGGATGTCTCTCCATCGCCAATGTTGCTGTCTCTCCATCGCCAATGTTGCTGTCTCTCCATCGTCAATGTTGCTGTCTCTCCATCGCCAATGTTGCTATTTCTCCATCGTCAATGTGGCTGTCTCTCCATCGTCAATGTTGCTGTCTCTCCATCGCCAATGTTGCTATTTCTCCATCGCCAATGTGGCTGTCTCTCTATCGCCAATGTGGATGTCTCTCCATCGCCAATGTGGATGTCTCTCCATCGCCAATGTGGATGTCTCTCCATCGCCAATGTTGCTGTCTCTCCATCGCCAATGTGGCTGTCTCTCTATCGCCAATGTGGATGTCTCTCCATCGCCAATGTGGATGTCTCTCCATCGCCAATGTTGCTGTCTCTCCATCGCCAATGTTGCTGTTTCTCCATCGCCAATGTGGCTGTCTCTCTATCGCCAATGTGGATGTCTCTCCATTGCCAATGTTGCTGTCTCTCCATCGCCAATGTGGATGTCTCTCCATCGCCAATGTTGCTGTCTCTCCATCGCCAATGTTGCTGTCTCTCCATCGCCAATGTTGCTGTCTCTCCATCGCCAATGTTGCTGTCTCTCCATCGCCAATGTTGCTGTCTCTCCATCGCCAATGTGGCTGTCTCTCTATCGCCAATGTGGATGTCTCTCTATCGCCAATGTGGATGTCTCTCCATCGCCAATGTGGCTGTCTCTCTATCGCCAATGTGGATGTCTCTCTATCGCCAATGTGGATGTCTCTCCATCGCCAATGTTGCTGTCTCTCCATCGCCAATGTTGCTGTCTCTCCATCGCCAATGTTGCTGTCTCTCCATCGCCAATGTTGCTGTCTCTCCATCGCCAATGTTGCTGTCTCTCCATCGCCAATGTGGATGTCTCTCCATCGCCAATGTTGCTGTCTCTCCATCGCCAATGTTGCTGTCTCTCCATCGCCAATGTGGATGTCTCTCCATCGCCAATGTGGATGTCTCTCCATCGCCAATGTTGCTGTCTCTCCATCGCCAATGTGGATGTCTCTCCATCGCCAATGTGGATGTCTCTCCATCGTCAATGTTGCTGTCTCTCCATCGCCAATGTTGCTGTCTCTCCATCGTCAATGTTGCTGTCTCTCCATCGCCAATGTTGCTATTTCTCCATCGCCAATGTGGCTGTCTCTCCATCGTCAATGTTGCTGTCTCTCCATCGCCAATGTTGCTGTCTCTCCATCGCCAATGTGGATGTCTCTCCATCGCCAATGTGGATGTCTCTCCATCGCCAATGTTGCTGTCTCTCCATCGCCAATGTTGCTGTTTCTCCATCGCCAATGTGGCTGTCTCTCTATCGCCAATGTGGATGTCTCTCCATTGCCAATGTTGCTGTCTCTCCATCGCCAATGTTGCTGTCTCTCCATCGCCAATGTTGCTGTCTCTCCATCGCCAATGTGGATGTCTCTCCATCGCCAACGTTGCTGTCTCTCCATCGCCAATGTTGCTGTCTCTCCATCGCCAACGTTGCTGTCTCTCCATCGCCAATGTGGCTGTCTCTCCATCGCCAATGTTGCTGTCTCTCCATCGCCAATGTTGCTGTCTCTCCATCGCCAATGTTGCTGTCTCTCCATCGCCAATGTTGCTGTCTCTCCATCGCCAATGTTGCTGTCTCTCCATCGCCAATGTTGCTGTCTCTCCATCGCCAATGTTGCTGTCTCTCCATCGCCAATGTGGATGTCTCTCCATCGCCAATGTTGCTGTCTCTCCATCGCCAATGTGGCTGTCTCTCCATCGCCAATGTGGCTGTCTCTCCATCGCCAATGTTGTGGAAAACAAGCTCGATCGACTGCCACCGCGTCGCCATCCGAAGAACACACCGGCTCTTCCCTCCGAGTTTGGCACCCAAAGCTTTTGTCTTTAAATAACCCATGTGAGTTGCTGTGGTTCGTCGTATCGACATACAATCGTTGTCAGTTGTAACGGAATCTGTATGTAACCCCTACTTATTCGATACAGTGCCTATTTATCAACATTGTTCTTTATTACGGGGTGAAAATACATGTTTTTACCTCGCACGGAGGAGACGTAAAAAGGCTCGAAAACACTCTGTAACACATATCATAATAAAATAATAAGAGATGTTTTCTAAAAGCCACCCCTTCGCCCCGTCTCCCCCCTCGTCCCGTCTCCCCTCCCCCAACCTTGGCCCCGCCTCCCCCCCTCGTCCCGTCTTCCCCCCCTTCGCCCCGTCTCCTCCCCCTCGCCCCATCTCCCCCCCCCCCCCCCTCGCCCCGTCTCCATGCCCTCGCCCCGTCTCCCCCCCCCCCCCTCGTCCCGTCTCCCCCGCCTCCCCCCCTCGCCCTGTCTCCCCACCCCTCGCCCCGTCTCCCCCTCCCCCGTCTCCCACCCCCCCGCCCCGTCTCCCCCATATTCGCCCCGTCTCCCCCCCCCCCCCCCCCCCCCGTATCCCCCCCTCGCCCCGCCTCTCCCCCCTCGCCCCGTTTCCCGCCCTCGTCCCGTCTCTCGCCCTCGTCCCGTCACCCACCCTCGCCCCCGTCTCCCACCCTCGTCTCCCACCCCCGCCCCGCCCCCCCCCTCCCCCCCCCCCCCCCCTCGCCCCCGTCTCCCCCCCGCCCGTCGCCCCGTCTCCCCCCCTCGCCCCGTCTCCGACCCCCCCCCCCCCCCCCTCGCCTCGTTTCCCGCTTTCGCCCCGCCTCCCGCCCTCGTCCCGTCTCCCGCCCTCGTCTCCCACCCCCGTCTCCCACCCCATCCTCCCAGCCTCGTCTCTCGTTTCTCTCATAGTCGAAACACACACACACACACACACACACACACACACACATATCTATAGGCACACCCTCACGGCTTTGCATAATAAAAAGGCGATCCTCGCCCCCGTTAACAAAAAGCTGAAACTTGAATAAAAACTCCCGCCAGGAACCCCAATTCCCACGTGCAATAAAGCATCTCAAGACTAAAATGATACAGAAGACAAAGTTAGAATACAGTTCAAAACCTCTGCCAACAGGTCAGAAAAAGATAGTGCATAAATGGAGTAAAAACCAACGTGGAAGACAGAACAGAGCGGCACAAAAGCGCAAAACAGAGGATAACAGTCTTCCACAGTCATCAAACGAAAAAAAGGAGGTGTTTATATCAGGCCTCCATAACATTAGGCTACTTTACTATTACTTTTTAAATACAGAATAACATATTAAGGGGGAGGGAATAAGGGTGGGGTGGGGATGGGGATAGGGATATAATGCAAACTCAGAACAACAGTGGAAATCTACTCTCTAATTGCTTCGTCACCAGCAAGACACTTCGGGTTGTGTGTCCAGTAGCTGTCTCCAATGCAGTAACCTCGGAGGGCATTCTCACTCACGACATTTTGGAGACAGCTTTTTCAAACTAAACATCAAAACGTCTATCTATCCATTGCAGTGTCTGCATCATGAAGTCGAGACCGACTTAGGTAGAGAAGTTTTCGTACAGCTCGTCATCGTCACTACTGCCGCTGAAGGTCTGGTTAGGGAGGGCGGCGGCGCCAGGTAGACCAAAGTAGGGGTTGCTGTTGGATGCTCCAGGGGCACCAGACGCTGCAGCGCAACCGATTCCCCCGCCATCTTGGATGCTCAGGCACTGACGACGACGGCGGCGATGAAAGGCAACGCCGAAGCCGACGACGAGGACGACAATCATCACGGAAAGCACAGAGGCCACTACGATTATCCTCTTTTCTATAACGTCCACTGTGGTTTCAGGTGAGGACAAGACAGCAGTGTAGTCGAGCCGGAAGCCAAAGCCTCCCCAAGAATTGTCCGATCGGAACGTCATGCACAAACAGCCTCTGGCGTCCACAGAATACAGTTTTGGCCGAGGATCGAACTCGCAAATCCGGGTCTGGTTGATCTGCAGGAAGTCAGTGGCGCAGTTGGTGCTGACAGTGTGGAACATGCGCTGCATGATCTGCACGTGCGTGCTGCGTGACTGCGGACACACGGTGTACGTGCAGTTCAGGTTGGGACAGTACTTGCCGTCACATTTGGCAGGCAGCGTGATAGTTCCATGATCAGACAAGAAGCCCAGGACGCCGCAAGCCTGGCTGTAGGTGGAGAAGCTCAGCAGGAACCCGTGGCCCCCGCCATGTCCATCGCTGTGGAAGCCAGCAGACACGCATCCCCAACGATCCACGCTCACCAGAGGCACACTGACAAGATAACAGTACTTATGCTGGGAGGTGCCGATGGTCAAGTAGTCCCCAGTGCAGGACAGGTCCACAATGTCCATCATAAGGAGGGAGAAGGCCAGACTGGGGGAGGGGTACGAGGCACACAGACGATAGCTGCAGTCCAGGTTGTCGCAGTAACGTCCCTGGCACGTCGTGGGCACGGACAGCAGACCCGAGTCTGACACCAGGTCGCCCACGCCGCACTCCGGGTTGTAGAGGGAGTACAGCAGCTGAACCCGGGACACGGAGCTGTTCCAGTGGAAGAGCAGGTCCAGGCAGCCCCGTCCGTCCAGAGCCAGCACCTCCCCCTGGGGAGAGGCCTGGCAGTAGCGACGTCCTCCCGCCTCCAGAAAGTCGTCAGGGCATGACAAGTCCCACTGACGGGCGGCCAGCGAGACGTGGCTTGCCTTGGGACCAGGGCACACCTTCACAGCGCATTCCAGGGCGCCACAGGAGGAGGAGGAAGAGGCCGTGGGCTGCAGACACTGCGATGGAGGAACGATCACACCCTTGGGTCCTATGTAGACTACGGGACATGAGGCACTCATCCCTGCCTTGTAGCTCAAGCGGAAGCCGCGGCCCTGGTGGCTGTTATCGGAGCGAAAAGTCAGGTTGAGGCAGCCGTGCTGGTGCAGAGTGAAAACGAGAGGCACAGAGTCCAGATTGCAGTAGGCAGTCCCGTTTATCTCCAGCACGTCCCGGGAGCAGGTCTCGTTGTCGTCCACGTGGAAGAGGGCGAAGGTCAGGGTGATGTAACCAGAGTGAGAGTCGGGACAGATGCCGATGTAGCAGTTCATGTTGGGACAGTAGTGACCGTCACACTCGGTCGGCAGTGACACGTTCCCAGTGTCCCCAATGTACAGAGATGGACACGGAATGTGAGAGTCCGTGGAGTAGGTCAGGTTGAAACCCAAATAAGAACTGTAGGAATTCGATTGGAAACGGAGATCGATACATCCAAAGCTGTCTAAAGTGAGCTTCCGGTTCGTGGGTTTCGTTGAACCGCAAAATCTTTCTTCTCGTATAACCAGAGCGTCGTAGAGGCACTGATACGAATGTTCCAGGTTGAAATCCAGGAAGAGGATGGAAACACGGCTATCATCGCTTTGTTGAGGGCAAACCTTGTAGGTGCACCGCATGTTGTCGC